>JAJONR010006430.1:0-25935 GCA_029582245.1 Solanum etuberosum
AAAAAAAAAAATAACTATACTATATTAGAAGTGAGAGGCCGCAAAGCATCCAAATATGAGACAAAATGAAATCGATAAAATCAGACTCATGAAATATATACATATGAATTTGAGTCAGTAATTACTCCAAAAGTGATATTCTTTTGGAGAAAACTAAAAAAATAAAGTGTCAAATAACTAAAATAAAATATATTATTTCGCAAACACAAGTTATATTCAAGCAGTTAGCAAAAACTGAACTTGTTGAAAGAGAAAAAAATAGTATTACCTTATGCTGGGCAAAACTCAACAAATAAGAGGGCAATAGTAATAGCTTTTTGTGTAGTCTAACAGAAGAGGAGTAAGAATAAAATGATAAAGAAATTTGACACTATATGATAACTTTATAAAGTGCAAAGCATATGAAAACAGTATAGAGAATTTAACTATTTGAAGTTTAAATGACCAAAGATATAAATATTGTAATATGAAAAGTTTGATACTATAACTGATAATTTTAAAAGGTTTGGACACTAACCATTTACAATAATTGTTGCAGTGAGAAATAGTATCCCCCCCCCCCCCACTTTCAGTGAAACTGAATTAATTATCCAATTGAAAGAAGATAAAAATTTTAGCTTCTAATATGTAAAAGTTATTACAGGAATAGTGTTAATTAAGTGATAAGGAAAACGTGGTTATTTTTAATATGATAAGGGATAATTTCATAATTCAACTTTCAACTATGAAGCTTTCCACTTTTATATATATATATATATGATGAAGATATTATGATATGATTTAGGCATTAGCGGAACTTTCAATGGTCAAGGTGGGTTTGTTCTACTGAATGATCATGGATTCAAATCCCTTATCTAGCAATTTTACTGTAGTAAATAAGCCCCCTTTAAATTTTAAACTTAAAATAGAAACTACAAATGTGGCTTTGGTTGGGCTCGAACCGAGGTCGGGAGGGCAGATACACTGGCCAGCTATGTTGCTCGGACTCTTCAAAAATGTCGACTGGTGCGTGTCAGATCCTCCAAAAGTAGTGCATTTTTGGAGAATCCGACAATAATTTTGGAGTGTCTGAGTAACTTAGCTGGCCGGTACGAGAAATACCAAGTGTCATCTTATGCTTTTCATGAGGGCTCTATTTATTATATTTAGTTTATGCTAGTTTGTCAAGATAGACAATATTTATAGATGATTTTTTCTGAAGTTAGTGGGGTTCACGTCCACCCCCACCTATACACGTGGGTCTCCCTATGTATATATATCAAAGTCATTCATCTTTATGTTAAGAAATGGATTTTATGCCTTTCATAACCTTATAAACCAGTCTCATCAACAAATGAAGTCTCTAATTATATGTCTTTGTTGTCATGTCCCATAATCTCAAGCTTCCTCCTTCGTTCTTGTGCCTCCTAGACCTAGCATTTCATTCATTTTCAAGATTTCTTCCGGATCAGATCTTATAATTCCGTGAGTGGTTTTTTTTTAAATTCCAGGATTGCAATCCTGGCGATGTATATATAAATCATGTAGAAGCAAAACCAAAGGGAGGGGGGACCTCAACTTAACCCCAAATATACATTAGTGATTTTCAAGCAATCCTCGCAAAAATGGGGAATTATTAAGCATGCCACTGCTTTATATTTCCGCATATCTAGAGACTACATAGATTAGCTTACAAAAAAAATGGGCTTTGTCGTATCTTATCCTTATGCTAGGTACTTGCATCTTGTCTAGCAAATAAACTCCTTTAATCCCACTAGGTAATTGATCTATCCTGCTGTATAACATAGGTCCACTCCTCATTGTAGCTAATTTTGCAAGATGATCATCCACTGTGTTGACTTCTTTGTAGCAATGAGTTAAGCAAAAATCAGCAGTCTCATCCACGATAAACTTTAGGTTGCAATTTTGAGAAGTTCTATTCTTAATCATATCAACCACGAGCAAGGAATCCATTTCTATAATTCCTTGTTGATGCCCATTATTCTTCAACCATTGAACAACATACTTAGCAGCTATTGACTCATCAACATTATGATCTTCACACCGAATGGGAATAGCAAACACAAAGATGAACTCTCCAGTGATATCCCTGGCAATGCCTCCAATTCCAGCCTTTCCGTTATGCTCCAAAAAACTTCTATCCGTGTTAAGTTTAATCAATCCTTGCTGTTGTCTGTTCCAAACCAAAATCTTACGATTAATACTTGGTCTCAAATTTTCAACCACTTGACATAGTTGATTCCAGTGGAGATCCATTTTCTGAAGTGGAAAAGCTTTGTCCATAGAAGCTTTGATGTTCCAACTTATTTGTTGCTCCATTCCTTTAAATAAAACCTTGTTTTCCTGCCATATCTACAAGAACACCTTGCCTTCCACATCTCTGAGGAAACTAATATTGGAATATTCTTAATCATCATTTTGTGTATAACATTCTGTCTAGGTGTCAGCCACCAGTCTTGAAGGAATACTTTAACTTGCTTGCTTCAGTACATGACTCCCAAAGGTTGACCAAAAAACTTTCACAGATGTTTTGCAGGCTCACTGTCAATGAAGAGGTGCTTGATAGTTTTTGGCATAGTTGTAGCACAACATAGGCAATCAACAGAGCTTCCCTTTCCAAACCTGCACATAACATCATTAAAGGGTAGTTTAGCCTTAATGAATCTCCAAGACGAGAAAGACATTTTGAATGAATTACTTTTATGCCAAATGTTTTTCCATATATGATCTGACACTCTAATTTCCCTTATGCAATTACAAGCAAAGTTATATGAATAGACACCATCGCTAGTAGCCTCCTAAATCAATAAATCACTTCTACTACTGGAACCAATTTTAATATCAATGATATGCTGAACTGGTCACTGCGTCAACACATCTTGTTGACTCTATTCATCCCAAACCTGATTGTTGATGAAGTTTTTCACTTGAATTTTGATAGAGTGACTCCTCTCAGGAGTGTAAGTTGCTAAAGATCCATAGCCTGTCAAGTTGTCCCCTAAAAACTACAGTCTCATTTTTGAATGTTGCAGATCATATTCTGCTCAAGTTTTGATCTGGTTTGAATAAGATTCTTTCAAATATGTGAGTTACCAGATACCCAAACTTTAGCAACAAGATGAGATTGGACAGAGTACTTGGCCTTAGTGAATTTAGAAAAAAAAAGTATCTTGACAACTGAACCCCCACCACTTCTTGATATTGAGGATATCACAAATATCTTTCATGTTTCTCATACCTAATCCACCTTCATTTCTCGGAAAACACATGTTCTTCCAAGAGCTCCAATGATATTTGTCTTTATCTGTTGTGGAGCCTCAAAAAACCTACTGAAATGTCTCTCCATGAGATTGATAATACATTTAGGAGGAGTTAAAGCAGTAAGAGTGTATATAGACAATTATTGGAGGACAAGTTTAATGAGAATGTTTTTGCCTCCGTATGAAAGCATGTTGCTTTGCCAACCATTGAGTCTTTCAATAACTTTCGATAACAACTTCTCAAAATAATCATTCCTTTTCTTCCGAACATAGATAGGTCATCCAAGATGATCAAAAGGACACTCATTGTTAAGGAAATCAGTAGAACTTCTAATTTTGTTAATCCTACTAGGTCCTGTATGTGGAGTAGTAAGGAAAAAACATTTATATTTGTTCATTTTCTAGCCTGAACATTTCTCATACCAGTTAATTTGCTTCATAATCATCCTAATGGATTTGGAATTCCAACTAGTGAATATCAAAATGTCATCAGCATATGATAGATGATTAATAATAGGCCCCTTCATGGACATAGTAAAAGGTAAGAAATGATCATTTTGAATAAGTGTGTTAAGCAATCTAGCTAAAACTTCAGCACCAATGATAAAAAGAGAAGGAGAGAGAGGATCACCTTGTTTAAGTCCTTGTGAAGTAAAAAAAAAAGATTTCTTGTGCCACTAACAATGTTGGAATACCATACATTAGATAATATGCCCATGAACAGTTTGGTAATATCTTTAGAGAAACCAAATTTATGCATTAGAGAAAAAATAAAAGGCCAAGACACTCTATCATATGCCTTGGCCATATCAAGTTTAATGACCACATTGCTTCCCATATTCTTATTCTTAATGCTTTGGATAATTTCCTGTGCTAACAGAATATTCTCAGTACTGAGTCTACCTTTTAAAAAACCACTTTGATTTTAAGAAATCAAATTATGAATTAAAGGATTTAGCCTTTTATATAGAGTTTTATTAATGATTTTACTTGAAAAATTAGTAAGTCTAATATGTCTCAATTCTAAACAGTTAGGAGAATCTACTTTTGGGATTAAAGCAAGAAGGGTATGAGAGAAGAATTTAGTTAGTTTTCCTTTCAAGAAGAAAAATTGAACAAAAATAATTACATCCTCCTTGATAATATCCCAACAAGATTGATAAAATTTACTTGAGAACCTATCAGGGCCAACAACACTGTCTAATTTAATATTAAAGATGGCTTCTTTAATTTCATCTTATTGAGGGCACTTGATAATGCTGAGATTATCTTTGTGGGTGATGCATTCAAGAATACAATCTAAATTGTTATGATCAACCCGGTGCTGCTTTAGATTAAAAATATGTTCGTAATGTTTGATTGCAACTTTTGTAATTTTTGCATCTCCAGTAATCCATTTCCCTGTATCGATTGTTATTCTACTCAGGCTCAAACTTCTCTTCCCGTCTCTTATTATAGAGTGAAAGTACTTTATGTTACTGTCACCATCTTCATACCATTTAATCCCGACCTTGCTAAACAAAGACTCTTGCTTGTTGAGCCAATATACATATTCAGCATGCCCCTTGTTCAACTCTTGTCTACTATTTTAAGAGTTGCTAATCATATCCTGTCACGATCCAAAAATGAACGTGATGGCACTTTCCTTTTTCCACCAAGAAAAGTCAGCCTCAACCCAACTAAAATAAAAGAAATGCAAAAAATAGTAAAATTAAGAACAAGATAAAGCAGAAAACTTATTCTTCTATTAAAACCCCCAAAATCTAGTTGTCACGTGTACAAGCCACTAAATACATAAGTAGGGAATTGAGAAATAAATACAAGTCTCAATCTTTGTTTCTCAAATAGAACAAAGTGTAAGAAAAGAAAAAAGAGGGCCCGCTGAATGATAAGCAACTACCTCTTCAAGTCCTTGACAAGCCTCGAGATCGAAGAAAGAGAAAGAGATCACATGGGTCAAGTCCACATTCATGCTTTCAAGCATTTCATCAATCAATCAACAAGGGTTATAATAAGGCAATTCACATAATCATGATTAACACATAGCCCTTTTCATTTCAACCCTTTATTATTAGTTTAGATGTATCAAGTGGACATTTTAAACCCTTCACCTCATCCCCATCACTCCCAACACACAATCAACGAAGGAAGCACACGAATTCAACTAGAATACAAGGTTTAGGAAGCCACTTGCCTTAAATCATTCAACAATCACTCCAATAGTTGAGTCTTTCCCTTCTGAATCACTTCCAAAGCCACACAATCTACGCACAAGCAAGTATTCAAATAAATTTCTTGAAACAACAATACCCACATCAATCCTCTTGAAAGGTGGGTCAATTAACTCAGCCCCATTCAAAAATCAAGGTTTGAATCCGAAATTTAATACTTGAAAATGATGCTTAAGGCTTTATGAACTCATTAGAGGAAATCATTTCGAAAAAGGGATCAAAACTACTTCAAAGTCACCATTTGAGCTAAGAACTCGGCTTCTTAAAAAACCTTGCCATAAGCACATCAAAATCTCACATTTGGATGTTAAAACTCTTAATTAGTCAATGGAAAATGAAGGTTTAGGATCAAGATTACTTACCCAAATGATCTAGCACAAAATATCCTTTCAAAATCGCCACAAAGGGTCCCCAAAGCTCAAAAATGGTGAAATGGGGCTTAAACCCCGAAAATGGCAGCAAAAAAGCCCACTTAGATGCCACTTAAGCGCCAGGGGTTCGCTCTGCTAAAATTGTGAGTCTCCCTTTCGCGAACCAGGCTTCGCTTAAGCGACCACCATTAAAGTGAGCCCTGGTTCACTTAAGCGAACCCTTCCAAAAGGTCCGGCCTTCGCTTGAGCGAAAGGCCTATTGCAAAAGAGAAGGTTACGGAACCAATGTACTAGAAAAATTCAGGCAACTATCACAAGATTGAAAGGAACCCTCGGGATTCATTCAGAACCTCGTACACACAAACTACATATGCAAATCGATTGTATTAGACATTTTGGACTCAATGGAACCGTCGAAACAAGAAACCAAGGTCTCCTTGACCCAACATCCGTGAAATCAACAAGAAACTAACTCACGCCTAAAAAGACTAAAACAAGCTCGTGACCTCTCAAAATCAACCAAGACCTAACCTAGGCATAAAATCATCCCCCAAATCCAATGGAACTCTCGGAATTCCGATCCAAGCATCCGAACCCCGAATGTTTACCAAAGTCAACCCAAAGGCTAAAATTTGATAATTTCAGAACTTAGGACCTCAAATCCTCAAAAAGACTTGGACTATGAAACCGACAACTCTCACATATCATATTTTATATTTCGGGACAGATAAAATCGAGGGAATTCCATTCTGATACTCGAACCTTCAAAAGACTCCAAAAACCACTTTCTTAACAACTTAGCCTTTAAAACTCACAAACATACCAAATTCTGAATATTTCACTTAAAGTTGAAAACCAACCTTTCAAACTCAATCATAGAAGACTCGAGGTCAATAACAGGAGGGGAAAATGGTAATTTCATGAAACTTTCCAAAAATAACTGATCGGGTCATTACATTATCCACCACAAGAAACCATGTTCGTCCTCGAACACAAAGCAAAAGAAAGTACTTTGAGCTTTGGAAAGTTAAGGATATCTAGAATGCATATCTGACTTTGTCTCCCAAGTCACCTCACCGACTAAATGATGCTCTCACTACACCTTCACTGAATAATCTCTTTGGTCATAAGCTTCTGCACCTGCCTATCCAAAATGTCTATAGGCTCCTCCTCAAAAGCAAATTCTAGACCAAACTCAACTCAATCAAGGAAAAGTACATGGGGCTCATCCGACACGTACTTCCGAAGCATGGAAATATGAAATATAGGATGCACAACTGACAATCTAGGTTGCAAGGCCAACTTATCGGCCACCTGTCTCACACGACTCAAAATCTCAAGGGTCCAATGAATATAGGGCTAAGCTTGCCCTTTTTTCCGAACCTCATCACACCATTCATGGGTGACACTCAGAGCCAAACATGATCTCCCTCCATGAATAGTAGGGCTCAAACTCTCCGATCTACATAAATCTTTTGTCGACTCTAGGTTGTCAACAGTCTACCCCATATCATACGAACCTGCGCCATAGCATCTCTAAGAAAGTCTATATCTAATGAGTACATTTAGTCAAATCAAACCATCCAATCAGAGATCTATATGGTCTTCCATACAATGCCTCAAAAAGGGCCATGTGGATACTAGAATGATAACTGTTATTATAGGAAAACTCTACGAAGGGCAAATGTTGATCCCATCTAGCACCAAAATAAATCACATAAGCTCAGAGCATGCCCTCTAACACCTGAATTTTCTACTCGGATTGACCATCGGTCTGATGATTAAAAGTTGTACTCATATCTAACTGAGTACCCAAACCATGTTACAATGCCTTCCTGAAATAGGAGGTGAACAAGGAACCTTGATCAGAGAAAATAGAAACTCGGACTCCATACAATTGCACAATCTGACTGATATAAAGCTCGGCTAAGTTGTCCGCCATATACTTCACCTGAATTTGGATGAAATGGGCGGAATTGGTCAACTTATCCACAACCACCCAAATAGAGTCATAACCACCCATGGTGGTAGGTAGTCCCAGAACGAAGTCCATAATTATCCACTCCCACTTCCAAGTAGGAGTAGGCATCCTCTGAGATAAACCTCCAGGACGCTGGTGTTCACACTTGACCTATTGACAAGTCAAACACCTCGAAATAAAATCTACAATATCCATCTTCATACAACACCACCAATAGTGTTGGCTCGGGTCATGATACATCTTTGCCGCAGCCAGATAGATGGAATATCATGAACAATAGGCCTCCTCATGAATCAGTCTAATCAACTCACCCACCTTGGGCACACAAATCCTACCTCTAATCTGCAAGAAACAATCAGAACCAAGGACAACCTCCTTGTCTTCCCCTCTCATCACCTTGTCTCGAATGAAACTTAGTTTCTCATCATCAAATTAACGCTCATGAATCTGCTCAACTAAGGAAGAACTAACCTCAATAAAAGTGATCAAACCACCCGTCTCCCATACTAGAAGTCTTCCGCCATAGCTGAAGCATAAACACTACAACTTCCAACTCTAAATCATGGGTAGGGTAGTTCCTCTCATGGGTTTTCAACTACCTAGAAGCATAGGCAATAACCTTACCCTTCTTCTTCAGAACAGTTCCTAACCCGACTCAAGAAGCATCGTTATAAATAAAGAAGTCCATACCCTCCTCAGGAAAAGTCAAAATAGGAGAAAACGTCAACAAAGTCTTGAGCTTTTGAAATCTCTCCTCACACTCACCAGAACACTAGAAACTCACACTATGCCGAGTTAGTCTAGTCAAAGGAGAAGCAATGGTACAGAAGCTCTAAATAAATCTTTGGTAATAGTGATGAGTCCGAGATTTGGACTCATTTAGGGCTTTGTTTTGATAGATTTAGTGTCCTTAAATGCCTAATTTATGCTATAAACTGATGTTAATGCCTTGATTTTCAAGTATATGGATTGACGAGCAAAGCAAGGATACTAACAGGCAAAAAGGAACAAAATAAGCTGAAGAAATGAAGAAGGGCGAGCCTAAAGATCGCCAAGAGCACTCGGCGTGTCGTCGAATGGCTAATCTCACCGCCTAAAGTTCCAGTGTGCCAAGCCTTGAAGGAAAAGACTAAGTCGATGACAAAAAGGAGCAGTCGGTGAATCGCCGAGTCATTTCACGAAGAAAAGATAGATCGCCCAAACTTACACACCTCGAGGATGTTGAATGCTAAGGAGAAAAAGCGATGGAAGAGGTCAAAGGGTGGCTCACCGAGTGGTTCGGTGAGCCCGACTTACTTCGTCGAGTGGCCCTTCATGACATATTTTTGGCGACTATAAATTACATGTTGAACATTAATTTATGATCGAATTTTGAATCCATCTTAGGGTAGAACAATTTTCTCTTAAGTTTCTAAGTAGACATGAGAGTTTTTAGACTCATTTTGAAGATTTTGCAAGTGGGTTTCGAATTTTCTTCAAATTGGAGCATTGTAAAGCTTGAATTCTTCATACCCAGTTGATGGCTAATCGATTCGGTAACAATTTTTATCTTTTTACGATGTTCAGCTAAAACACTAATTCTTGGGGTGTGATTATGTGATTATGGGCTGATTTAGCTTATTGGTATTGCTAATTGTTAGTTTATTTGCTATTTAAAAGTGAGTTCAATCATTTATTCTGGGTTAATTTAAGAAATGTAGTTGTAAATGCAGTTCTACCTTTGTGTTCTTGACTTGCTCAAGAGAGAGAGGTTTTAGAAATAAGGTTTTTGATTGATGGTCTGTGGGTATTGGGTTGACCTGGGTTAATCTCGAGAGAGTGAATCCTGACTTGTTTGATGTCTTTTTCGATAATGTCTATTCCTATATCTAGTTAGATCACATTTGTACTTCCTAATTGAACTTTGAACACATACCGCTCCCTGTGGGATTCGACCCCAACTCATTTGTTGGGTTTATACTGCTTAACGACCATTTACACCTAGAATTGGATGAGGTGTAGTTGAAACGTTAATCAAAATGGCGCCGCTGCCGGGGAGTGGTGTTGTTTGAAATTCTTTTATTGAAGTTGAATTGTGATCTTTGTAGTTATAGTCAAATCTACTTATTTTTATTTTTGGTTTTGTATTGTTGGTGTAAAACAGAGGAGGAGATGAGCGTCAACGGAAATAATGCAATGGACAATCCAAAAAATGTAGCTTGAATTGGTATCTTCGTCATGCCACGACGTTAAATAAGGTTCTTCTTGGGAGGCAACCCAAGTTTTTAATGCTTTAAGTTTTATTTTGAATAATGGGTTTTGATTGTGTAGGTTGAAAAGTAGAGTGTGTTTGAGAATGTGTAGTTTGGCGAGCCATAGAGTCCAGTCGGCGTCTCACCGAAGAGGTCGGCGTCTCACCGAAGAGGTCGGCGAGCCCAACTTGGACCGCCGTTGGACCAATAAAACTTTAGTTGGAGGTCTGTAAAACTCGGTGGGCTAATTAATTAACCGGCGACTCACCGAAAAGGTCAGCAAGCCCGATTTTGTCCGCCGTTTGGACCCCCAACATAACTGAGAGTCCTGTAAAACTCGGCGAGGTAAGTTACCACTCAGCGCATCACCAAATGGTTCGGCGTGGATGACTTACACCGCCGAAAGGGCCGCAAACTTAAATGTTTTAAAAGGCCAAATGATTTAAAATTTCAAAATCTTTCATATTCTCCCATTTCTAACCCCGTACACTCGCACTTTTGATTTCCCATATTTTTGCTATTTTACGTTCTTTGTGCTCTTGATCTCGTGATTGGATTTAGATTGCATTACCGCCTAACTTATCAAATTCTAAATTCGGCATTCAGGTTGGTTTTCCAAATTCCAAACTGTTGATTAGTGGTTGAACTCGAATGCATTCGATAAATTATGTTGTTTTATGTTGGGTCTGTGCTTAAATCGTTTTTGATGTGGTTGATTGCTTATTTAGTCTTACTGATGCCCAACCCAGAGTGTGACCCCGGGGACTGATGCCCCGACAGATGGAGCGACTGTGTAGACAGGATCATTCTTTACCTCCCTCTCTGTTGTTTTTGTGTTTTTAGTTGCATTTGAGGACAACTGGTATTCTTTTGTGGGTGGGGTGAGGTATTTCCATACCTACCTCTTGTGATTCTATTTTATATGTGAATTTTGAGCTATATATCTGTTTTGATTTTTATCTTGTGGATGGTTGAGCTTGTGGCTCCTTGTTTTGAATGGAAATGGTTTTGACCTATTTTAAAATTTTATTCCACCACTATTGTTTGTGATTGTGGCTTGTGGTTGTTCTTGTGCAAATTTTAGTATCGGTTATGATCAATACCGATGACTTAAATATTGCTCTTAATTAAACGAAATGACTGTGCGGCTACAATGAGGCCAATGAAGTTGCATACACAATGTGTGAACTTTTAGAATCTCGTTGTGACTAGTCGGTTATCGAATGAGCCTCTTGTGATGAACATTACACACTAGCAAAAGTGTGGAGTCTTGTTTGATATTGGTGCCAATGCCTGATGTGTTGAGATTACTTTGAACAATTGGGTGATGACACCTAAAATTTGCCCCGTTGGTCTGGTTGACTAAGTGATGCAAGCACTTGACAGGATCTTAGGCAACAACTTGAGATGTTTGAACCTTGCGAGATGTGTGAACCTTGCTTGAACCCCATTGATCCAGACCCTTTTCTTGGAAGAAACTTGAACAAGTATGATCCCTCTTTATCCATCTACCCATAACTTTCATGAAGTGTGGTTTGTGTGAATAGCCAACTTAGGCCAAAAGCCTAAGTTGGGGGTGTGGTGAAAATAAGAGGAAAGTGAAGAAGTGTGAAAAATCCCCCTTTGATTAATGGTTTTGAAAAAGATGGAACCCCTCTATATTAAGAAAAAAAGAGAAAAGAAGCAAAGAAAAAGAATGAAAAAGTTGTGAAATAAAGTGATGAAAATTGAAAAAGAAATCGGGTATCTGGTAATTCATTTGAAGTTGAATAATGGGGTGGACTATGAGCATGTTTGAATTGTTAAAGAAAAGGAGGAAAGTGATGATCAAGCCACACTTCATGGAGGTAGCAGCCACTGAGCCTAAATGACCATACCTTGACACTCAGCCCCATTACAAGCCATGAAAAGACCTTTGTGATCTTAAGTGAGCTGAAACAAATGTTGATTGGAAAATAAGGGCAAACCTATGGGTAAAGTCATGCATATGTTCATCTTTGTGAGTGTGAGAGTTGTATGAGATTCTGGAACTTTAAATTGCGGAGAAATAGTGTGTGAATATGGAATCATCTTTGTTGTGAGGGCATTTGAGTACCTTTATTGAGCTTGAACTTGCATTTGAAGCAAGTATTGTGAACTTGAGCATCTTTGGTAATGGTGAGTCACAATTAGAATCTTTTAGTGCACAATTGATCATTGCATGAGTAAATTGAGCCTTGTTGTGTTCATTCATGTTGAGTCTTATGCAGTACTATTTGAAACATCCTTTTTGAACTATTGGTCTTGAGTTTTACTTGAGGACAAGCAAAAGTTTAAGTTGGGGGTGTTGATGAGTCCGAGATTTGGACTCATTTAGGGCTTTATTTTGATAGATTTAGTGTCTTCAAATGCCTAATTTAAGCTATAAACTGATGTTAATGCCTTGATTTTCAGGTATATGATTTGAGGAGCAAAGCAAGGACACTAACAGGCAAAAAGGAACAAAACAAGCTGAAGAAATGAAAAAAGGCGAGCCTGAAGATCGCGAAGAGCACTCGGCGTGTCGCCGAGTGGCTAATCTCACCGCCTAAAGTTCTAGTGTGCCAAGCCTTGAAGGAAGAGACCAAGTTGGCGACGAAAAGGAGCAGTCGGCGAATCGCCGAGTCGTTACGCGAAGCAAAGATAGATCGCCCAAAGTTACAGACCTCGAGGATGTTGAATGCTAAGGCGAAAAAGCGATGGAAGAGGTCAAAGGGCAGATCGCCGAGTGGTTCGACGAGCCCGACTTACTTCACCGAGTGGCCCTTTATGGCTAATTTTAGGTGATTATAAATTACATGTTGAACATTAATTTAGGATCGAATTTTGAATCCATCTTAGGGTAGAACAGTTTTCTCTAAAGTTTCTAAGTAGACTTGAGAGTTTTGAGACTCATTTTGGAGATTTTGCAAGTGGGTTTCGAATTTTCTTCAAATTGGAGCATTATAAAGCTTGAATTCCTCGTACCCAGTTGATGGCTAATCGATTCGGTAACACTTTTTTAACTTTATATGATGTTTGACTAAAACCCTAATTCTTGGGGTGTGATTATGTGATTATGGGCTGATTTAGCTTATGGGTATTTCTAATTGTTAGTTTATTTGCTATTTAAAAGTGAGGTCAATCATTTATTGTGGGTTAATTTAAGAATTATAGTTGCAAATGCAGTTCTACCTTTGTGTTCTTGACTTGCTCGAGAGAGAGGTTTTAGAACTAAGGTTTTTGATTGATGGTCTGTGGGTATTGGGTTGACCTGGGTTCAGCTCGAGAGAGTGAATCCTAAACCCTTTTCCAGACATTCAGCTTGAGAGAGTGAATGGACTAAGATGTGGGTTGTTCTTAATTTGCATGCTTGTTGATGTTCGAGAGAAATCAACTTTATTCGGGGTAAATTGTTCGAGAGAAAGTTTACCTCCTTTATAGCCTAGCTTACTCACTAATATTTATTCATTTTCTAATAGTTGCAATTACCCATATGTCTACATTAGCCTATAATCAATAACATCCCAAAAATTCCTCTCCTTATTGCTATCTTAAACTTTTTGTGACTGCATCGTAGTTGATAATTGCAAACCAAAACCCCCCATCTGACATTTAATGTCACCCCTTTGGCTTGTTTGATGTCTTTTTCGATAATGTCTATACCTATATCTAGTTAGATCACATTTTTACTTCTTAATTGAACTTTGAACACGTACCTCTCCCTGTGGGACTCGACCCCAACTCATTTGTTGGCTTTTATACTGCTTAACGATCGTTTACACGTAGAATTGGATGAGGTTTAGTTGAAACGTTAATCAAATAGCCTGCAAGTTCCACAAAACTATAGATCTGAATGACCGATGTAGGTGTGGTCCAAACCTTCACTGCCTTAATCTTGGCTGGATCTACCCAAATACCTTCCTTGGACACCACCTCTCCCAAAAATGCCACAGATTCAAGCCAAAACTCACACTTTGAGAACTTGGCATAAAGCTTCTCTTCCCTCAATCTCTGGGGTACAATCCTCAAATACCGATCGTGATCCTCCTCATTCTTGGAGTACACTAAGATGTTGTCCATAACACTATAAAAGAGACATCACCAGAAACTCATAGTGCCTAAGGGATATCTGATACCCTAATATTCAGCTGGTGATAACGGTCCTCAAGTAAATCTTAGAAAACAGGGATGCACGCTGAAACTGATCAAACAAATTGTCAATATGAGGAAGATAGTACTTGTTCTTCACTGTCACTTTGTTCAACTGTCGATTATCAAAACTCATCCTCATAGATTCATCCTTCTTCCTCACAAACAACATCGGAGCACCCCACATAGAAACACTAGGGAGAATGAACCCCTTACTCAACAAATCTTGCAACTGATCCTTCAATTCCTTCAACTCAGCTGGAGTCATACGATAAGGAGGAATAGAGATGGGCATGGTGCCCAACTCCAAGTCAATAGAAAAATCAATATCCCTATCCGGAGGAACACCAGGAATATAAGTAGGAAACAAATCTACAAACTCTAGAACCACGGGCACAGAATATATGGAATGTGGCTCAATAATAGTATCCCCAATGAAATCTAAGTAGGATAAACACCCTCTATCAACCAATCTCTAAGCTCTAATGAAGGAGATAACTTTGATAGGGTAGGAACCACTAGAACCCGTCAACTCAACTCTCGGGACACCCGCGTCGCTAAGATCATAGTCTTGCATAACAATCAAGAATAGCATGATGTAGGAAAAGCCAATCTATACCCAAGATAATATCAAAGTCTACCATACCCAAAATGATCAGGTCTACCCAAGTATCATACCCGGCCAAAGAAACAAGACAGGATCGATACACTCGATCCACCACTAGGGCTAAGCATAATATACCAGAAACTGAATTACCGAACAATGTTTTTGGTAATTTAGTATTCGATATGGTATTCGGGAGTAAAATTTTGGAATTATGGTATTCGGGTTTGGATTTGGTATGAGACGTTAGCACCATTTGGTATTTGGTATTTTTCGAATACCGAATTATTTACATAATGAAGATCATGTATCAACATGTCCAAAGAAGAAAGTTAAAAAATGAACATAAGCAACCCAAATACATGTTGTTTAGTTGTATCAATTTGTTTTTCTTTATTCTTCTTACTTATTGATCTTCAATTATATTGTGTCTTCAAATTAAAAAAATAGAAATGATTGGAAAACTAATATTAAATTTATAATACAATCGGCTATAACTTCAATACGGTATTACCAAATACCATACCAAACCGAAATTTAATTTACCGATTATCGAATTACCGACAAAAAATTAAATTTTTTATATTCGGTATCTACTTTTAACTATTAATTACCGAATTACCGAACCCAAAATTTGATAATTCCAAACCAAATACCGAATGCTCATCCCTATCCATCACTAAGGATTCACCCACAGGTGTAGAAACATGAATAGGCACATGCATCCAAAAAAAAACATCATCATCAGAAGTCTTAGCCTCACGTCTCCCCTGAAAAGCATAGCACTCGCCATCTCGGCTGCCTGTAGCGTGAGTAGGACCTCTACCTCCACCGTGCGCAGCTGGAGTACATCTACTAGTAGTCTTGCAACTTCTAACGGACTGAACTCTGCCTCAACCCCTCGTCGGAGGTGCTAAATCCCTAACTGGAGCAGCTGAAAGAGAACACGGAGATCCCAAATGAGTTTGTAGATGGAACTATTGCATCATATGACCTGGATCCCCACAAGTATAGCAAGATCTCAACATGAATAACTGTTTCTTCAAATCCGATGAGTTACCATGGCTACCTCGGGTGGAACCATAAGACCCTCAGGCTGACTGCCCACCCTCACTTGCTGGCAGAGAAGCATGAACAGTTCCACAACACTGAAAGGAACCACTACCCCTATGATAACCTCTACCTCCAGATAAGGCACAAAAAAACTGACTAGAAGAAAAGGCCCTCTTAGGTTTGCCAAACTCCTCTAAGACCATCAACTCCACCTTCTTGGCGGTGCTCACAATGGACTAGAAGGAAACACCCTCTCTAGCTGCCCTAAACACATAAGATGTGACGGAGAAAGTCAAACCTTTCACAAGCCAGTGAACTCTCTCTACTTCATCCAGAATAATAGTCATAGCATGCTTAGAGAGCTCATAAAATCGGTCCTCATACTCAGCCACAGACAGACCACCTTGAGTCAAGCTCTCAAATCTCATACAACTCTCCTCTCTCACGCTCCAAGGAATGAAGCGGTCTTGGATAACACTAGAAAACACATATCACTCTATCGAAGGAGATCCAACTGGTCTACACCTCAAAAAAGTCCTCACCAACTCTCTGGTGTGACTACGAACCTGAGGTGCAACAAACCGAACACCAAAAGAATCCACCATACTCAGTACCTCAAGCCTCTCATGGCACAAAGTCAAAAACTCATGAGCATCCTCGCTCTTACCACCTTGAAACTGGGTGGTTTCATATTCTGAAACCTCTCATAGCATTGTTGATCACCCGCTATCAAGATAACCTCAGGAGAAACATGTGCACCAAAAGCCGGTGTAGGAACCACTGGTGGCTGGCCCACCAGAATAGAAACGTCTAGAGTCTGATCTTTTACTCTCCTTTGAGCACTATTGGGTGTGCCAGGCGCACCACCCAGAGAAAGATTCTCTATCACACCAAGCATCCTCAAAAAAGTTTCTTGAAATAACGGAGCTCCAAACTCGGGAGGAACATGATCCTCAGCAACCTCAACATGTGGCTCATGAGAAGCCTGTCTAGCCCTGCCTATAGCTGGTGCTGCTCCATAGTAATGGCCTCTTCTTGGTGCTACTCCACGATAACAACCTCTAGCTCGGGCCCTACCTCTACCTCTAGTTGGGGCCTCAAAAACAAGCTCTGGGACTGCCTCCCCTCTGTCACTGGAAATAGAAGGTCTGGTCCTTGACATCTTCCAAAACAACATGCGGCAACTCGGAACTAGCGAAAGTAACCACGCACGATAAAAAAGATGAATAAAGGGAAGTTTCCTAACAAGAATTGTAGCCTCTTGAAGATAAGTATAGACATCTCTGTATCGATGTTCAAGACTCTTTTTAGAATTAGCTTGTACACACGTGAGACCTATGAACCTGGGCTCTGATACCATTTGTCACAACCCAAAAATGGACGCGACGGAACTTTTCCTTTGCCACAAAGACCAGTTAGCCTCAACCCAACAAAAATAAAAGAAATGCAGAAAACAGTAAAATTAAGAACAAGATAAAGCGGAAAACTTATTCTTCTATTAGAACCCCAAAAATGTGGTTGTTACATTCAACCTCCACCATGCGGAGCTAGAGTACCCCTATTAGTAATTTTGCCACTGTACCGGTCTGACCTCTGCCTCGACTTTTGGACGGAGGTGTCACGACCCGAGCCTACACCTTGGGCGGGACTGGCACTCGAGAACCATTGCTGGCCCCAAGAGAACCCTTGGCCTGGCTTAACTCTTAGCGGAAGACTTGAATAACAATAAAATAGTTTCAAAAGATAAACTCATGCAATAAACTTAGAATGTCTTCAAAGAAACATTCAACTAGCCCAGATGGCAACTCAAGTCTCAAATATCAAAACTGAAATGGAAAGACTCAAGAACTAACATCAACTAACTGTCTATAAAGCCTCTAACAACTGATATGGACGTCGGGACAAGACCCACGACATCCTAATGAACTAAACAGATAAAATAATAAAAAGGGATCCACTAAAAGAAAGGAGGCTCACCAACAACTCTGAAGCTCAACATGATCAACGATGCGCCGGATGCTGATCTTGGTTACTTATATCTGCATCATAAAAGATGCAGGTCAAATGGCATCAGTACATTGAATGTACGAGCATGCGAGGGGAATACTAAAACAAGACTTAAGCTTGAAATGGACTGAAGGGACATACCTGGTCTCAACTCAACTCATTTCAATATAAATTAATAATATAAATGCAATATAAAGAAAAGCTTTTAAAACATGGATAATAACTATGTGTATTAAAAAATACAACAATAACTCAGTTTGTATATGAAAATACAAATAACTCTGTGTATGTAAGAATACAAAATATTTCTGTGGGAGTTTCTCTAACCAACAACCATCACTATGAGCTATGTCATGATACAACGTTTTGCCTCACGCTACCAGGGCCGTCCTATACCTTGCCAGGGGTATAGAACCTAACTAATAAGTGGATCCATTAGTGTATGCTAAAAATCACTAAGGAATCATCTAAAAAGTATGAGCCTTTTCTACCCATGTTGGCTACATGGTTTATGGAGACCATGAATTATCTGTACTCAACTTGTCCCCAAATCGGTGCTCAATACTACTCCCAAAAATGTAACTCTCTCATATGTTTAAAAACATAACTATTTCTGTGATTTGAGATAATTGCTCAAAAACTAGCCCAAAGGCTCTCTTGGAAATCAGTGTTTCCTCTCTTGCTTAAATGTGAAAACATTTACTCTTTACTCAAAAACTAGCTCAAAGGCTCTTTTGGAAATCAGTGCTTCCTCTTTTGTTTAAATGTGAAAACATTTACTCTTTGGGAATACATAGTCCCCATATACTCTTTTGAAGAAAATCAACTTCATTTGTTACTCTTTACTGAATTCAAAACTCATGTCTTAAAACATGTTTAAAACAAGTTTAAAACATTTGCAAAAGACTTCTTGAAAAGACTCTAAGAACTCTCTAGACTTGGCTCCTATCTTTCCTTGGATTTGAATTTATGGATTCAAGGTTATGATTCATGTTTCTGGATGATTTCTAGATGTTTAGAAGTCATTCAGAGTAGTTGAAATCGATAGGAAGTGTTAGTACACTTTAGAAGGACTCAAACGGGCTAAACGATAAAAAATAGGTGGGGGCGGATGACCCAGGCGCACTGCTGGCACGCCACGCAAGCCCCTATAGTTCAGAGACCCATTTCAGGTTCACCACTGGCGCGCCGCCCCAGCATTCCTGACGCATCAAGGGCGCGCCGCCCCAGCTTCTCCCTAGGCAAATCCGATGAAATTTTCAACTCATTTTCTAATCTTAATTCGATTAAATTCGATCCTTTTTCTCAATTTCTCTTTAGATTCAAATACCCAAAAAATGTACACAAGAATCTAACTCAAAGCACTCTAATACTCAACACTAAAATCTCAAGAAACTTCTCAATCTCATCCCAATTCAAGAACGAAAGTAAATTCAAGAACATTCAAACTTTCAAATTTTTAGGATGAATTCACACTGAAGTAAACATGTTTGGCGTGTGGGTGAACGAACCCAACGCTATATGAACTCACATACCTCGTAGGGATTAACCCTTGGCGAAATTAACAAACTTTCTCATATTGAGTTCTTTCTCTAAAAACCCTAGCATGAAATCTTTGAGTGCGTAAACTGAACCAATTCAGTTTAGACCCCTACTTAATTACCAAAAATGAAATAAATGAATTGGGTATGGAAAAGTCCAAAATATCCCTTTAAAATCCGATTAACTTTCCTTATCTAGACAGCCTAACTTTGAATGGACATATCTCCCTCATACGAGCTCAAAAATTAGCAAAATCACTGGCGTTGGAAAGATAATTCTAAGACCTTTGATTTGAAATCTTATTTGCCACCTAAATTATCCGGTACTGAGATTTATGGTCATTTGAAGTTGACTCAAAACTCATACTTAACATAACTTGCCAAATTTCAGATTTTAATTCTTTCCAAAAATGGTTCTTTCTAAATTTAGCTCTTTCAACTTACGGGGTGTTACAATATCTCCCCCTTGGGAACATTCGTCCTCGAATGAGATTAATCTTAGTTGACTAAGGGTGTAACATCTAACATCCAGCCGAAACACCTAACAAGAAAAAAAATGTAAACACAACAAGTCAACTTAAAGTAAATTCCATGAAAAGGATTAGTACCTTAATTTGGAATTTCTCCGGACTCGAAGAGATGTGGGTACCTCTTCTTCGTGTCCTCCTCAGCTTCCCAAGTAGCTTCCTCAACAAATTGATTTCTCCACAGAACTTTAACTGATGCTACTTCCTTGGTTCTCAACTTGCGAACTTGACGATCTAAAATCTGAAAAGGGATCTCCTCATAAGATAAGCTATCCTTAATACCAATATCTTCGGTAGGTATGATAAGTGAAGGATCGCCCATACACTTCTTCAACATAGAAATGTGAAAAAATGGATGGACTGCTGCTAACTCTTACGGTAGCTCTAACTCATAAGCCACGTTACCGATCCTCTTGGATATTCTGTAAGAACCAACATAGCGGGGACTAAGTTTCCCCTTCTTACCAAATCTCATAACACCCTTCATGGGTGAAACTTTCAAGTATACCCAATCATCTACTTCAAACTCTAAGTCTCTTCTCATAACATCAGTATAGGATTTCTGATGAATCTACGCTGTTTTGAACCTTTCTTGAATAGTCTTCACTTTCTCCATAGCTTCATGAACCAAATTTGGTTCTATCAACCCAGCTTCACCGACCTCAAACCATCCAATAGGAGATCTGCATCTTCTCCCATAAAGAACTTCATAGGGAGCCATTTGGATCCTAGAGTGGTAACTATTGTTACAAGCAAACTCTATGAGAGGTAGGTGATCATCCCAATTACCTTTGAAATCAATCACACAAGCCTTCAACATATCTTCTAAAGTCTGAATAGCGCTCTCTTCTTGGCCATCCGTCTGAGGATGAAAAGCAGTACTCAAGTTCACCTTGGTACCCAAACCTTTCTGGAATGACTTCCAAAACTGTGCAGTAAATTGTGCACCTCTATCCAAAATAATGGACACCAAAACTCCATGAAGTCTGACTACCTCTTGAATATATAACTTAGCATAATCTTCTGCTGAATGGGTAGTCTTTACCGGTAAGAAATGGGCTGATTTAGTCATTCAATCTACAATCACCCAAATCGAATCATGTTGCCTGCGAGACCGTGGTAAACCTATGATGAAATCCATATTGATCATCTCTCACTTCCATTCCGGAAGTTCTATGTTCTAAACCATACCACCGGGCCTCTGGTTCTCTACCTTAACTTGTTGGCAATTTGGACACTTAGCAACGAACTCTGCAATGCCCTTCTTCATACTACTCCACCAATAAACCTCTCTCAATTCACGATACATCTTTGTGGAATCCGGATGGATAGAATATCTTGAGCTATAAGCTTCCTCCATGATCCTCTCTTGAATTTCATCCACCCTTGGCACACACAATCTACCTTGATACCTCAATACACCATCTCCCTCTTGTTCAAAAGCCATATTTTTTTGCTTATGAACATTAGCCTTCAATTCAAGCAAAATAGGATCTTGGTCTTGTTTCTCTTTAACTTCAGACACTAATGATGATTCAGCCCTATTCATCACCACCACTCCTCCTTCATTGGAATCCATTAATGAACTCCTAATCGTGCAAGTCTATGCACATCTTTTGCTAACTCTTTCTTGTCTTCCTCAAAATGGGCAGTACTACCCATAGACAATCTACTCAAGGCATCAGCAACAACATTAGCCTTACCTGGATGATAGAGAATACTCATGTCATAATCCTTGAGTAATTCTAACCACCTTCTCTGCCTGAGATTTAGCTCTTTCTGACTAAACACATACTGAAGACTCATGTGATCGTTGAACACATCTACATGAACACCATAAAGATAATGAAGTCATATTTTCAAAGCAAATACTACGGCAGCCAACTCTAAATCATGGGTTGGGAAATTTTTCTCGTGAACCTTAAGCTGCCTGGAGGCTTAAGCTATAACCTTGCCATTCTTCATCAATACACAACCTAATCCGACTCTAGACGCATCACAATATAACACAAAGCCTTGCGTTCCCTCTGGTAAGGTCAATACTGGGGCAGTAGTTAACTGCTTTTTCAATTCCTGAAAGCTTTTTTCACAAGCTTCAGACCATTGAAACTTAACTATTTTCTGAGTCAACTTGGCCAAAGGAGATGAAATAGATGAGAACCCCTCGACGAACCTTCTATAATATCCATCCAACCCCAAGAAACTCCTAATATCAGTTGGAGATGTGGGTCTAGGCCAATTCTGCACTGCCTCTATTTTCTGAGTATCAACTCTAATTCCATCACCGGAAACAATGTGGCCTAAGAATGTCACAGACTCAAGCCAGAACTCACACTTAGAGAATTTGGCATATAACTCCTTATCTTTTAGAGTTTGGAGAACTATTTTGAGATGACTAGCATGTTCTTCCTCATTCCTCGAATAGATTAGAATGTCATCAATGAATACGATAACAAATATATCTAAATAAGGCTTGAATACTCTATTCATAAGGTCCATGAATGTTGAAGGAGCACTGGTCAAACTAAAGGACATAACTAGGAACTCATAATGACCATAGCGGGTCTTGAAAGCTGTCTTAGGGATACCACTTTCTCTTACTTTCAACTGATGATAGCCAGATCTGAGGTCTATCTTAGAAAAACAAGTGGCACCCTGAAGTTGATCGAAAAGATCATCAATTCTAGGAAGAGGATACTTATTCTTGATAGTAACCTTATTCAACTGACGGTAATCTATCCACATTCTAAGAGAACCATATTTCTTTCTCACAAATAAGATCGGAGCGCCCCAAGGTGAGACACTTGGTCGAATAAAACCCTTCTCAAGGAGATCTTTCAACTTCTCTTTTAACTCTTTCAACTCTGCTGGTGCCATTCTATATGGCGGAATAGAGATAGGATGAGTATCGGGAAAAATGTATATACCGAAGTCTATTTCTCTCTCAGGAGGGACTCCGAGGAGATCATCTGGAAACTCTCTTACTACTGGAACTGACGAAATAGGAGGTGTCTCAATACTAGAATCATTAACTCAAACTACATGATAGACACACCCCTTGGAAACTAACTTTCTCGCCTTAAGGTACTAAATGAAACAACCCTTAGGCACTGTTGAACTACTCTTCCACTCTATAACTGGCTCATTAGGAAACTGGAACTTGACTACTCGAGTTCTGCAATCGACTGAGGCATAACAGGCATGAAGCCAGTCCATACCTAGAATGACATCAAAATCTACCATATCTAACTCAACTAAGTCAGCCATGGTGCTCTTGTGATTAACGAAAATGGTACAATCATGATACACTCTCTCAGCTAGAATAGACTCACCAACAGGTGTAGAAACTCTGAAGGGCTCAAGAAGTTTCTCAGGAAAAATATCAAAATTCATCGCAACATAAGGAGTCACAAAAGATAGACTCGCTCCTGGATCTAGCAAAGCATAAAATTAAAGACTTGGATCATACCAGTGACAACATCTGGCGAATCCTCTTGCTCTTGGCGACTAGTAATAGCATACAGAAGGCTTCCTCCTCCACCTACCCTTGAAGTAGCTCCTCTAGATGCAGCTCTATCTGGTGGAGCAACTGAAGAAGATTGGGCCATATTGCCCCCATTACCATTTCCTTGTCTGTTCTTGGGGCACTCTTTCATAAAGTGACCATTCTGTCCACACTTGAAGCAACCAGTGGAGCCATCACGACACACCCCTGATGGTTCCTACCACACTTAGTACATGCAGGAGTCTCATTACCTCTTTGTGCAACACTACCTTGAGACTGTGCAGGTCTAGTTCTGATATTTTGTGAATTGTGATTGTTGAACTCACCTCTGTTCCTTGGTGCAGGTGCACTAGCAGATGATGGATCAGGTCCCTTTTAATTATGTTGGAAAGAAGACCGGTTCGCATTACTCTTTTGCCGCCCGGACTAATTCCATGATGTCTTAGCCTTCTTATTTCTGAACTCTTCTCTATCTCTCAGCTTATCCTCCTCAACGTGTTGCACATGGATCATCAGCCTTGCTATGTCCATATCTCCTATCAGCATAGATGCCTTGCCATCCTTTCTTGACAGACGAGACAACCCAGTAATGAATAAACTCATCCTGCTCCTCATGTCAGCAACCATCTCCGGAGAATAGTGGGAAAGTTGGGTGAACTTCAGACTGTACTCATGAACACTTACAGATTTCTGCTTAAGAGTGAGGAATTCTCATACCTTTGCTTCTCTCAGTTCATGGGGAAAGAAACGCCCCATGAATGCACTCTCGAACACAGCCCAGCTCACTATCGGTGCACCCTCAGCTCTATTCTTCTTCCATTGATCAAACCAGATTCTAGTGACACCCTTCAATTGGTATGCAGCTAGTTCCACTATCTCAGCATCAACAACATGCATAATCTTAAAAACCGTCTAAAGCTCTTCAAAAAAGTTTTTTGGATCCTCATTGACACTTGAACCAGTGAAGCTTGAAGGATTCATCCAGAGAAACTCACAGATCCTAGAAAAATTAGCCAATTCCTGTCGATTTTCTCTCTGTTGCCCAACTTGATTGGTCACAGCTTGACTTAGCATCCGGATAGCCTCACAGAACATTGGTGACCTCTCCTTGGGGTTGCACTTCAGGTGCATTAGGTACCCCTTGTTCCTCAACATTACTTCTAGCCGGACGAACTCGGACATCTCTTCGTGGAGACATGATCTGAAAGATACGCGTAAGCACGAGTTAGAAAGAAACTTTTATCGAGATAAACTCTATCGCACGAAATGGATATGAAAGAAGTTAGATAGTTCCTAAATGGGCATCCTCCTAATTATAGATGTGGCGCGCTTCACACCAATAACTAGGACTCTATAGACATGGCTTCATAGACTCCATAGAACTCTTGGACTCTGTGCTCTGATACCAAATTTGTCACGCTCCGAGCCTACACCTTGGGCGGGACTGGCACTCGAGAACCATTGCTGGCCCCAAGCGAACCCTTGGTCTGGCTTAACTCTTAGCAGAAGACTTAAATAACAATAAAACAGTCTCAAAAGATAAACTCATGCAATAAACTTAGAATGTCTTAAAAGAAACATTCAACTAGCCCAGATGGCAACTCAAGTCTCAAACATCAAAACTTAAATGGAAAGACTCAAGAACTAACATCAACTAACTGTCTATGAAGCTTCTAACAACTGAGATGGACTTCGGGACAAGACCCACGACATCCTAATGAACTAGACGGATAAAACAATAAAAAGGGATCCTCCAAAAGCAAGAAGGCTCACCAACAACTCTTAAGCTCAACTAGATCAACGATGCGCTGGATGCTGATCCTGGTTACCTGTATCTGCATCATAAAAGATACATGCCAAATGGCTTCAGTATATTGAATGTACGAGCATGCGAGGGGAATACTAAAACAAGACATAAACTTGAAAGGGACTGAAGGGACAGACATGGTCTCAACTAAACTCAACTCAACTCATTTCAATATAAAGCAATAATATAAATGTGATATAAAGAAAACTTTTAAAACATGGATAACAACTCAGTGTATTGAAAAATACAACAATAACTCAGTTTGTATATGAAAATACAAATAACTCTGTCTATGTAAGAATACAAAATATTTCTGTGGGAGTTTTTCTAACCGACAACCATCAGTATGAGCTATGTGATGATACATCATTTTTCCTCACGCTGCCAGGGCCGTCTTATACCTTGCTGGGGGTATAAAACCTAACTACTAAGTGGATCCACTAGTCTATGTTAAAAAGCACTAAGGAATCATCTAAAAAGTATGACCCTTTTCTACCCATGTTGGCTACACGATTTATAAAGACCATGAATTATCTGAACTCAACTTGTCCCCAAATCGGTGCTCAATACTACTCCCAAAAATGTAACTAGCTCATATGTTTAAAAACATAACTCTTTCTGTGATTTGAGATAATTGCTCAAAAACTAGCCCAAAGGCTCTCTTGGAA
>JAJONR010006431.1:0-32511 GCA_029582245.1 Solanum etuberosum
CCCCCCCCCCCCCTCCCACTCCCCAAAAAAAACATTTTTTTTTTGAATTTTTTTTTCGCAGACCCTACACCTTCCCACCTCCCACCCACCCAAAAAAAAATTATAAAAATTTTCAAAAGTTTTTTTTACCCTCACCCCCAATTTTATTTTCAAAAACAAATAGTGCAATTAGAGATTTTTATGATAAGAGAGTGGTATATGGGTATATATGGATTCTCATGTTTACCCATTTTGTCCATATTTGTATGAGCTTAAATAAGTTGAAGTTCATATTTACCCATTTAAGAAAATATGAGTAATCCATTTAATTTAATATGAGAAATGGTTCAATTTCATTTATATGGGCTGAAATTGCCACCCCTAAAATTAAGGTATTGGATATCAATTATAATAATATGTTCAGAACGTGTAATTATTTTTATTCCTAATCTATTTATAAATAATAAAAAGATAATGGATTAAAACCTACTTAAATTAGTACGATATTTTTATTAGTTTCATACTTAAGTTATATATATCTAGCTATTATTTTACAAGCCAACAACACTAGGACGAACACAACATCAACTGGTTGTACGGAAGGCAACACAAAATATACATACAAACTTTTCAATTTCAATTATGAGCACTATTTGATTGGCTATTAAGTACTTGGAAGGGCAAAAAGAGGCGAGAGAGACCTCACATTAACCTCTTCTCAGTTCTCTCAAGAATCTATATCTCAGTCTGTAGCAGCTCCATCTATGTGAAACTAGTGGGTTTTTCCCCTTCTTTTACTTCTTTTTGCAGTTGTTTTTCTATGTTACTTTCAGAGTTTTTTGTGGTTATGTTTTCTTCTTTTTGGTGAGTTATTCTCTTTTCTTCCTCCTTTGATGCAATAACTGATTTGATTTTAGAGAATGTCAAGGACGGATTTTGTATTTGACAAATACAGATGCAATAAATTTTTAATAGAATGTTTAATAATTGCATGTGGATCTTCGAAAACTTTTAACCAAGTTCTCAGCTTCTGCTGATTTTTCATTCAATCTTGTGTTCATAGTTTTGTGTGTTCTTTGGTTTTATATCTTTCATCATTGCTCAAATTGAGTTCTTCTTTTCTCCTTCTTGGTTTTTCAGTTTGAGTTACATGTCACTACTTACATTTGCTCTCTATTGTACCGAGAGTGTTTGATAGTATGCCTAAATTAACCTTTTCCCCTTCTTTCATCGTACATTTATAGAAACTTTTACTCAAATTTTCTGTTTATTACACTTCATTACTGGTCTAGGAAATTTTGATCTTCTTTGTTTAAAATTTTGTCCATAAAATATTGATTCAGGCAAAAGTAAAACTTTCCCCTATATGAAAGTAAAACTGAAGTCCAAAGCAGCTTAACCCTAAGTAGTAGATTTTCATCTATGAGTGTGAAATTGAAGTGAAAGGTAACCATAAGCAGAATCCAAAGATAAGTCTAGATCCACAATGTCATCAGATAAAAAGGTATTTTCCATTGTGTTGTTGGGTAATTAATTTTTCTTATGCAAAATGTATTTAGGCTACCAGGGTAATTGAAGCTACGACATTTCATTGTAGAAGGAGAGGATTATATTTTTGAGTAACTCACCTTAGAGAACTCTGCTTTTGAAATATTGATTTATAGTTTTTGTTGTTAAAAAGTACCATGTTTCTCCTAATTGTCCTGCTTCATCTCTCAAAAAAATTCGTAGGTATCAAGTCAACTAATCGTTTTGTGTTTACACTTCTGATTTCTTGAGTTGAAGGTATTAACAAAGGGTCTTTGTTGATTGTTTTATGCTCTTATTTGTTATCCCAAGTTTATTTAAGCTATAAGGCCGGGTAATTGAAATTGTAACACTTGATTGCGGAAGGAGAGGATTTATTTCTGAGTAAATAACCTTAAGAGAACTCTGCCCTGATATATTAATTTTCAGTTGTTGTTGTTTTAAAATGTAGCATGTTTCTCCAAATTGGCATGCTTCATCTCCAATTACCTTTCTTTGCTTACTATATGTTTAGTTAATGGCTTTATGAAGAACTACTTTTATCTAAGTTTGACGTCTTATGTAATAGATGGCTTTTTAAGTTGTGATGGTGTACTATGCTGGAAATAATCAAGTTTTGTTAATATTTAAGATTAGGAGAAATAAATAAGTCTGTGAAAGATGCTTTATTTTTCTTCATTTTTGTTATTATTTTTCAGAATTTGGGATTATAGGAAGTCAAAATTTACAGTTGATTTCATTTCTTAATCAACCGAAATAAGTATTTGAATAACATCCCCTTTACATACAATTTAATCTAAACGAATGAAATTTTGAGGTGTGTTATAGTGTGCTATCACTACTAAAAGACTTTCAAAAAGCGACGGAAAAAGGCGAGGGACTGCATCGCTTTTTTTGCCAAAAGCGACGGAAAAGCGACGCAGTCAATCTCGTCGCTTTTTGGCTCGACGCTTTTCCAAAAGCGACGGACTGCGTTGCCAAAAAGCGATGGACTGCGTCGCCTATTATTTTTTTTAAAAAATATTATTTTTTTAATAATACGACACCGTCCGTCGGTTTTTTATTTTTCTTAATTTATAAAAAGCGACGAAGTTCGTCGGTTTTCTTAATTTTTAATTTTTTTAAAATTTTGAAAAGCGACGGACTAAGAGACGTTGTCCGTCGCTTTTCTTTCAATTTAATTTTAAAAAATTCGGAAAAGCGACGGACTAAAGGACCCTGTCCGTCGCTTTTTGGTATTTTTAAAAAATAAAACTCAGAAAAGCGACGGACTAAATGACCTTGTCCATCGCTTTTCTGGGTTTTTATAAAAATAAAACCCAGAAAAGCGACGGACAAAACCACCTTGTCCGTCGCTTTTTCTGTAAATTTTTTGACAGCAGGCTGCCCACCTGCAAAAGTAATTCAATTCAGCCCCAATCAAACACACAACATTATAAAGAAGCTACACAAAACATAAAACAACAAACTTAAATTAAAATTCAAAAATATCTAAATCACAATTTAAAGACTTATAAAGTCTTTCAAAATTCGTTTCAAAAATTCAAAAAGTTCATAAAAGACACCTAAACTAGGGAGTGCGATCTACAAAATCCTCCTCCTCATCATTGTCGTCGTCGGTGTCCTCGGGAGCCGAAGATATAGTAGGTCGACGATCGAGGTTCAGCGCTTGTTCTTTGATTTGCTGAACGGTCGTACTCATGCTTTGTTGTTCAGCTACTCTTCTCCGCTCAGACTCTGCCAGTGCCGATGTAGGTTGTGTTATTTGAGCCGACATAGCAGCAATCTGAACACCGTCAAGTGTCTCGGCTTGACGTGATGATTCAATACCTTGTAAGCCTTACTGGAGTCGTCTTACATCGTTTCGAGAGCCTCGACTATAGACTCTACCCTTGTGTGTCCCCCCTACCACTTTTTCTGTCCAAATTTGGGTGGACAGTTCAGGTGTCATTTAGACCGAACTATCTAGATTCTAATTGACGTACTGATTAAACTCATTCTGTATATTAAATATAAAAATTGACATCAATATATATACATATCATAAATATATTCACTATTAATATATATTATTCATATTAAATAACTTACAAAAGTTCGTTCGGCCCTTTCCTCCACCCACACATCCGGATCCAACTCATTTTCTTTCTTCTTCACATGAATCCTCTTGAAAACCTCCGGTTCAAGGAGAGTGTGCCCCAATTATTTTTCCTATAAATAAAAACTGAAATTTATAACGATATATATGAATCAACTAATTATTCATTTAAAAGTTTGAATTAGAGCTTACCATCTCTCTTGTAATTGTTCCAACGGTCTTTGCACCTCCGGTGTGCAACGAACCACCCTTAAGACTGCCTCTAGCCTTTTTGACTTGTTCGGACATTGCCTTGAACTTATCTGTGTTCCAATACTGACGCAATTCATCAAAAACATGAGGCAACATCCAACCCGGATGTTGATCAGTATCCCGGATTTTCTTTAGCCAGCTAGACAGTCTCGCGGATACCCTCCTCTCAAATGTGGTCGCAATGACCATATTGTACCTCGGCTCCCAAGTACATACAGTCTGAAAAAAAATTGAATAACGTTAATTAGATCGATAGTAAAAAAAGTAAAGTATACTAAAATTATTAAACTTAACTAAAAAATATATACCTTAAATTCATTAAACATCGTCTAGCGTATACTATTTGAAATCTCGCTCCAAGAGTGATAAGCCTGTGTAAAAAGTCATCTAACACACTCTTTTAAAGCTCGGGCAGTATCCTTTGAAGGATTCCACCTGCAAAACACATAATAAATATGTTAGTTCATGAATAATATATTAAAGTATAAGAAATAAATAAAATAAAGTAACAAATAGATAACAAATCAAACTTACGATGATCCATCTGGCTCAATCATGAATCTATCAAGTCTGTCCTTCTGTCCATGAGCTAGAGCAGGTGTCTCATCATCTGGTGTAGCACTAGGTGCAGCTGTAGACAAATGTGATTCACTAGGATGCACAAAACGCTGAGTCAATAGAGGCGTACCGGCCATAGTATCTGACTGCTCACTAACTAGAATCTCCAATCCTCATGGCAGATAGCTGAGGAGATGTACATGTGGGAGATGGAGTACCATCCGATATCCTACCTGCCGATAAGGGTCGTTCTCGACGAATAGCCTGTAAAGTTAGGTCCTCGTAGCGCCGTGGAGGCAATGCCTGTGAAGTAAAGGAAGCACCGACTGGTCGACGATAATTAGGATAATATGCTCGAGGATCCGCCGTACCAAACGGAACAACAAATAAATGAGTATCATGACTAATGCGCTCTGGCGCAGAAGAAATAGATCCTAGAATATCCTCAGGATCCATGGGTCTCCTAGACTTCTTCTTTTTAGCCATATTAGTCTGGCTAACTCCAAGATGCTCGCGAGATCTATCACCGTCACCGCCTGATAGCAAAATAAATTAACTTACATATACTAGCTTTCATTCTACTACTATTCCTCCTCGCTTGTTTCAATTCCATCATTCTCCCATTCTTCCTCCTCAGTTGTTTCATTTTCATTATCGTCCCATTCTTCGTCATCGAATGATTCATTTTCCTCATTCTCATATATTTCTTCCTCAACATTCATTATCTCATCATCAGATACTTCTTCTAATATGTGTTGGGGATGTTTTAGTGTGGTTTCCAATTCAACATCAACTTGTTGATGAACAATTGCAACATCATTTTGATACGCCACATCTAAGACATTGTCAATTTCAATTCTTCCCACATGCTTAGTTTTTATAACAACCTACCAATCATCTTTGTCTCTACGCAATGGATATGGAGCGTAATACACTTGTTTAGCATTTTGTGCAATAATAAAAGGATGATAACTTCTGTATTTTTTGGTGTGCTTAACTTCAATTATATTATGTTGATGGTCCAGCTTTGTGCCTCTATGTGATGGGTCAAACCACTCACACCGAAATAATACAATCTTTTTCTTAGGCCAACCTGAATACCTCACTTCAATAATCTCATGAATGACACCATAATATTCAATAGTTTGGCCAGTACCATCAACATCACCTTGTATGTAGACACCGCTATTATTTATTTTATTATTCCTAGAAACTTCTTCAGTTTGAAACTTAAAATCATTGACACAATACTTATTCATTGTCTGAATTTGAGATTCAGGTCCAAGTGCTACTTCTTTCACTAATTGCAAATGTTTGACACTTGAATATTCATCTGTATAGATGGCTTCATTACCCCATGTGTTTACGAACAAGCTGATCATTGTACATTCAGATATTTCGTTAGTTAATGAACACTTATTAGTATGTAATTTGATAACATATTTTTAACACTTACTTGAGATATGGTTGAATCTCTGGACAATTAAGCAAAATATGTGTCACAGCTGATTGCATTTCCATACTAGTGAAGCCTCGCTTTCCACGCTTTTTAGATCCTCGACAGTTTTGATTAAAAATTGATATCGTTGGAAATAAAGGATCATTATCGCCTTCATCATTGCGATTGAGCCTATTTCTCCTACATGACACATCATCACCAAAGTAATAAGAATAAAAATCACCAGTTTCTCTTCCAATATGACCTTGAACAACTGATCCTTCGATCTTTTCCCTTTGCTTAATTGTTTGCTTAGAACTGCCATTTTTTTTGCATGTATATATGTATATATATGTTAATAAAAGACTTGGTGAATATATATAACTTAGTGAATATTTCAAATGGATACCTGTCAAATGGATACATCCATCTTGTTTGAACTGGACCTCCGAAGCGGGCCTCTTGTACAAGGTGAATTGGAAGATGCTCCATCACATCAAAGAAACCACATTGAAAGATCTTCTCCAACTTAGTAGTAATAACAAGAATATTTTCCTCCATCCTGTCTAAACTACTCTCCAACAACTTTCCAGAACACAAATCTTTTAAAAAAAAGACTTATATCTGTGATTGGTTTCCATATCCTTTCGGGTAGATGGCTAAAAGCGATAGGAATTAAAGTTTCCATGAATACATGACAATCATGAATTTTCATATCTATCAATTTTCCTTCATTCATATCTGACTGCTTTCCTAAATTCGAAGCATAGCCCTCCGTCATCCTCAAATTTTTAACCCACTCACAAATTTCACGTTTCTCATCCAATGTGAATGAAAAATTGGCTTTGGGCTTAACTATTTTATCATTTTGTAATTCCTGCAGTCATAACTCTCTTCTCCTACAATATTCCTTTATGCCCATTCTAGCTTTTGGATTGTCTTTTGTCTTACCCTTAATATCCATCACTGTGTTAAATAAATTGTCAAACTAACTTTTTTCAATGTGCATCACATCAAGATTATGTCGTAGGAGATTGTTCTTCCAATATGGCAACTCCCAAAATATGCTTTGTTTGGTCCAATTATGTTCAACACCATATCCAGGAAGTCTAGAAGGTGAAGCTTCTGTAACTTTAGGTAATTGAGAAACTCTCTCTCAAATTTGATGCCCTGTGAGTTATGGAGGTGGGGGGTGACTTTCAATCTTATTTTTCCTGAATGCATTTTTCATCTTTTTAAACTCATGGTCCATTGGCAAGAACTGCCGATGACAATCAAACCATCTATTTTTTCTGCCATGCTTTAAAGTGAATGCCTTTCTATTTTCCATGCAATACGGACATGCTAGCTTTCCAGCTGTCATCCAACCAGTCAACATCCCGTATGCAGAAAAATTATTAATAGTCCACATTAAAAAAGCACGCATAACAAAATTCTGCTTAGTTGATATATCATAAGTCAAAACGTCTTCAAACCACAATTGTTTGAGCTCATCTATCAATGGTTGTAGATAAACATCAATCAAACTTTTTGGATTACGGGGACCTAGAATAACACAACTTAGAAAGATGTAGGGACTTGTCATGCACATTTCAGGAGGAAGATTATACGGAGTAAGAAATACAGGCCAGCAAGAATAAGGCGAAGCAGCATTAGAGAATGGTGTGAAGCCATCTGCACACAACCCCAATCTAACATTTCTTGGTTCACCAGCAAAATCAGGATATACATTATCAAAATACTTTCATGCTTCACCATCAGATGGATGAGACAAGACACCCGGCGGCCTTCTGTATTCACGATGCCATCTCATATGTGGGGCAGACCTCATCGATGCATACAACCTCTTTAACCTAGGATTAAGAGGTAGATAATGCATCGCCTTAACTGGGACCATCTTTCCAGCAGGAGTCCTCTTATAACGAGCATGTCCACAAAACTTACAATTTTCTAATTCACTATCAGTTTTGTAAAACACCATGCAACCATTAACACAACAATGAATTCTATCATAAGTCAATCCTAACTTGGAAACCAAACACTTTGCTTGATAGAAGTTCTTAGGTATGTCAAACTCTGGATTAACTAGTGCACCTAAAAGATCAACCATTGAGTCCATGGCCGCATTAGGAATATTCTAATCTGATTTAATATTCATTTATCTAACCGCAACTGACAAGGCAGAATGCGGACTCCCTTCACATTGTGGACGACTAGACTCTTCTAATTGATCATAGAAGCGTCTTGCTTCTTCATTAGGAGCTTCATCAAAATATTGTTTGGGTTCCATCCCATCTTGAACCCCAAAAGCATCATTGATAATTTTATGAACCCTATCATGTTCAACCCTATCATCATGTTCAACCCTATCATCATGTTCAACCCTAATTTGGCCATATGGTGCAAGTATATTATATTCATCCACAGGAATCGAATTATAAAACATACCATTCAATCCATCTCTTTCTCCATGATCAACTCATACAAAATATCTAGGCTTAAATCCATTACGGTACAAATGAACCATGACTATATCTGGTTCAAAAAATTTTAAGCACCTACATGCACTACAAGGACACCTAACCAATCCATTATTCTTGAAAAATATCAAGTGTCATTGTATGTTCAATAAAACATCTAACACCGTCAATAAACTCAACTTTCAAAGCCCCACCAGTTTCATAATGCATATTATACATCCACAAACGATGATCCATCTACAAAAATATAGATATTCAATTATAAATTAAATTTAATAATAATTTAACTACATTAAACTAATTTATATTGTTAATATATATTTATAATTACTTAATAATTATATTTATTATTACTTATATACCTAATTAATTAGTTCATAAATACTACATTTCAAGATCTACAAAGTTCAAGCTTAATTAATTAATAAATTTTAATTAAGTTTAACATTTCAAAAAATTAATTATATTTCTAATTAAGTTCAAGTTATTATAAATTAAGTTAAAAGTTATAATTAAGTTCAAATATATTAAGGTCAATAAGATTTTAATAAGTACTTCAAAGTTCAATTATTAAGTTCTAATTAATTAAGGTCATATTATTTTTATTAAAAAGTGACGGACAGTGTGACAATTGGCGTCGCTTTTTGGAGTGACGCCGTTCGTCGTTTTTCTTTCCGTCATTTTTTAACAGTTTTTTAGTAGTGTATTTTGAGTTTTAGTTTATAGGTTGGGGGCGAGGGTTCGGGGTGGTAAGGGGGTTAGGGAGATGATGGGCGGAGAGTAGGGTCTTGGAACATAAGGATATTGATGAGGAAGTCCATAGAGCTCTTGAAGATTCTCAAAAAGTGGAGGGTAACTTGTTCGTGATTTAAGACTTGCATATCTCACCTCCAAATCCCTCAGAGTATTATGAGCTTTTATAATATTACTAACTAGGTGTGTCGTTTTTGTACTGTGTTAATTATAAGAAAGGCTGAAAATTTTCAGTTTTTTTAAGCAGATAGCTGCCGAGTGTACGGAGAACACAATGTGATACTCCCTAGGAGATAAAAATGGTATTGTTCGTTGATCCCTCTTTATTATTGTTGTATGTTCCTCTTTATTCATGCCTAATTTGTATACAATTGACGTCTGCTTTGTTTTCTTCGAGTGTTCTAGAGTAGAAAATTTATTTTCCTTATTTGAATCAATTCTTATTTGAGTTTTTTTCTCATGAATTTATTTGGTCTATGTTCTAACTTGGTTTTTCCCCTGGTCTACTGTGTTTTCCGGTTATTTTTTTCATACTTCAAGGATCTGGTGGGCAGAGAAGTGACTGTGGAATTGAAGAACGATTTGGTTATTAGAGGAACACTACATTCAGTTGATCAATATCTCAACATTAAGCTTGAAAAAATGAGGGTTGTTGATAAGGACAAGTACCCCCACATGGTAATTCCTCTTTATTCTTTCTCTTGTATCTTTGTTCTTCTTATTTTCTGTTGTTGATTTCATCTGAGAAAATATCATTTGTTGCCTATATTTAGTTTGGAGATGCATTACATCTTGTTTCTCTTTCACCTTCTCTATTTGTGCGTGTAGATCTGTTGAAAGCCTCTTTTTGGCCATCTCTTTCTTATTTCAACAATTCTTGAATTAGTTCTTTATGCTTTTGGTGTGCAATAAAACAAGTGGATATTTTCTCTTCTGTAGTACTCAGGAGTTTTGAACTCGATAGTTTTGCTGGAAACTACTAATTTTGATTGGATATGTGAATCGAGAAGGTCAATTTGATGTATTAACTTCTCTGTGTGTATGGTTCTGGTAACTAATGTTCACTGTGATATGGGATCCTTAGTCTATATGGGGATGAGGTTTTTCTATCAATACGACTATGATTATCTGCGGCTTTCTCCTAGAAATGTGTAAGCTTAGTGTCCGTTCATAGTTTCAAATTGTCATGCCTCATCTTCAATTACCTTTCTTTGCTTACTATATATTTAGTTAATGGTTTTATGAAGAATTACTTTTATCTAAGAAGAATAAATGAGTTTATGTTGGCTACTCTATAACACTATGGAAATCATTACTACTTGAAATTCTTTTATGCTAAAGAAAGTTGACTTTGTTGTTCGTAATAGTGTCTACTCATTTGGAGAATTGTTACACATAGTGCAAGTCAGCTACACTTTGTAGACGGGGAGAACTATATTGTTGAGGTATGTTATCATTTCATATTTGACTATTATTTTACTATTCCTCAAACTTTGAGCTATTTCATATATCATAGACGTCTTATCTTTGTCCTTCTGGTGTAATCTGTATATTCCATGCCTCTAATGAGGCAAGCACATCTTCATGTATTACACTTTAGAACTGTAGTAGGCAATGCCTTCTAGATATGATAGTATTTCGTATCAACGTTCAATTAGACAAATGTAGAAAATAGACATCCTTAGACCCATTACGAGGAAGTGAAGTCCACAAAACAGAACACTTTAAAATCGAACTATAACATGTACAAGACATGACAAAATATAATTTACACCTAAATATAAGAAATAAAATGTTAAATTACCTTCTACTAATATTATGCTTGGATGATGAGGTTAATGTCATACCCCAATAGTAGCGACGGAACCCCACAAAAATTTATTCTACGATTAAAACTACTAACCTGAAACAGGAAATTACAGAAAGCCACTAGAGTTGCACTACAGGAGAAGTGTTAATTACATAGGGATTTTCCTAGGGATTAGTATGAAAATCCGCAGGAAACTTATTTTCCTGTAAATTTTCATACTAATCCCCAGAAAAATCCCCATGTAATTCACCATTTTCTTGTAGTGTTGGCAATAGTGAGAATAATTTGAACAATCATGTATAATCAGTTGACATGAGAATTGATAATTCTTATCGATTAGCAAGGATTTGGGTGTTCATCTTGGAGGTGTCTTTTTCACAAAACTGTTTTACTAAGGTGCACAAGTTGCATAAACATAGTAAGACTAATAACACTTCCAGAATTTTGATTGAAGTCCAACAATAATATTTGGCCTTACACAAAGGTGGTGAATTGAGTGCATGTCATTTAGAATCTGGAAAATCAGTTCAACATGGAGCTAATGAAAAATTAATGCACCTTCTGGTGCATACCAATACTTCCTTTGCTATCCTTTATATAACCTTGGAAAAAAGTAAAATTATATGTTCTTTTCTTAACTTATTGTCACTCTTTTGTTGGTAGTCACCTTTTGTGGGTAACCGTTTTTACAATTCTTCCTGCTCCATATTGGTATGTGGGTTATAATTATGTTGCATGCATTGATTAATAATTTCTCTTCATTGTTGGTCTGTCGTCTTTTCAGTGCTCCCCTTCTCCTCCTTTTGAGATGACATGCTTATCAATTTCAAGTAATACATTATGTTTTTGCCCACAAAAATGCTTAACATACTTTGCAAAGTCAATTCACTCCAACTTTGTCAATGATTAGATGCCTCTTTTCCCTACCTGCAGTAACTATTCAAATATATTTGTGTTGTATGTATACATTGCCATTATTGATGACCAACGGATTTGATGCATATTTAGAATATGTATACAACATTTTGTCTATGATTGTGTAAGAAGTAAAAACATTATAAGAACTTAGACATTAACAAAAGAATGTGCATTTTAGTATTTTCATAAAAAAATGTGCATCTTAGTTTAAGATGTCACAAATTTAAGAGAACTCTAATTGGTGCGTCTTTCTAACTCTTCATGTGCATATTATTGTCAATATATTTTGGGTGGACAAATGATACTAAAATTCAATATCGATCGAATAATCACTCACACTCTTGATTGGACTTGCAAAGTCCAAATTGTGGACATGAGTCGAGAGTGAGAAATTCTGAAGAAGAAAATAAGATTTCAATATTAAATTTTGGAAGATGAAGAGATCCTTTCAAGTTTTACCTATAGTAATATCATCTAATTTTCTTTGCATAACTATATTACTTCTCTAGATCTCATAATGCTATTAAACTTTACATGAGCAACAAATTAGGCAGTTGTGTATGGTGATCTTAAGATTACACTCTATGAAACAAATCTGATCTCCGCTGCAAGAGTAAAAGTTTCACCAACTTCGTACAGAAGATCAATACATAAATTTTATTGGATACTTAAGTGAGAAACTATTGTTGAACATGTCAAACCAACCGACAAGCTTGAGAAACCCCTATTGCCGTCGACCGAGCTATCTATCACACTTTTTAACCGTATTGCTCATATGACTCCTGATCCTGTTGTTGGTGCACTGCTTTTTACCAATTACCTGGCTAAATTTTATATTTTTATACATGTACAGACTGATTATAGTTTCTTATTTTGAATTAGTTTTTCTCACCAGATATTCTAAATCTTACAAATGGCTATTTTTGTATTCAGCACCAACTCCTACGTATTAACCATGTCTAAGTCTAACAGATGTTATCGAATAGATATGCAAAATATCATCTATATGTTCTTTCATTTCAGCATCGTTACTGCAAGTAGTTTAGCTCTAAAAAATGATTTCTGACACTTAAATTGTTCATAGTTGATTCTTTTCTCCAATTTTATGTATACAAATCTAACTTGGTTTCCTTTACTTTTGTTTTGGTGTCTAAGAACCAATTAAACTTCTGAAACTTACAATACTAACTTTTTTTGGTGTAATAAAAATAGAGATGTATGTTCTACTTGATGTCTCTTCTTTTTAAAATAAATTTGTTACTTTGAATGTCATTTCTTTGCAACTCTTCACTGATTTACTTTTGTGATCATGCATAGGTAGTTATTTGAAGAATCAAAGAAGAACAATGAAACGTTCATAGAGGGCCTATATCCAAGAGGCAAATAAAAATTAATATATTTTGGTCTATTACTCATAAAATTGTCCAATACTTTTAAATTTTTCATTAACAATTTGAGTTTCTTCTCTTTGTTCTTTACTCTTTCGAATTGTTAGGTTTTTGTCGAAGATCTGTGATAGTACTATTTCATGGTTTATTGTTGTTTCCTCTTCTACTATATATACGCCTGTATGTTGTGAGGTTGGCCTACTTCTTTTGTTTATTCTATGTATTCTTTACTCTTTTAAGTTTGTTTTGTTGAAGTTCACATGTATAAAGTTTCTTTTATTTTAATTGAGAAATTAGAGATTTTCCCCTGAAATATTATGGTGAGATTCTAATAATAAATTCAATCTCTCATTTCGCAGATGGACCAAATAATCAGTAATATTACAAATATTTAGGAGCTTTTTAGAGTTCAAATGGAAGAAAATGGAAAGGACAACAAAGAAGATACTAATGTCATCTGTGAGTAGCTCATATCAAGAGACAAGAGGTAAGGAATAAAATGTTACATCCTGATAAAATTTTAGCATCTGAAGTTCAGGAACAGACTTAAAGAAAGTTTGATCTTATAAAGGCGAGTGACATTATTGTGGATATTCTGATAAAAAAATGTGACATTTCATGCCCTCGGAGAGTGCTTTGTCGTGCTAGGTCACTGACATATCCTTTTTTTGTCTTTATTTGACCCCAAGAATGGATTGTTTGATATCATATATTATAGGCAAATGACAATGACATTATATGGGGTTCACAAGTGGTGCGGGTCTTTTTCTAGATCTGGTGAACCTTTTACCATATGTATGGTTCGAGGAAATGTGAAGATGGTTAACTAAAGAGCTTTAACGATCTCAAATTGACTATGAGATCTGTGTATTAGATGAACAATTTTCTTATTTATTTTCGATATGTAAAATACAATACACAACAGATTTATCGTATATCTTTGGTGTTTTTTTTTGTTTTTATATGTGAAATGCCTATATCTTAATAAATGCATTCTATAGTGAAAATTGAAGTACTTCTTAAGACATACTTCAGTAATAATGTATCTGTAACTTGAGATTGTAAGTTCTGTCGTCTACATGCTCCTCAGTTTGTAAGCAGATGCCTGATGCAATATATTAGCATTTAAGGATACAAGAAATGCAATTTTAGCTTTATATTTTTATTTTTATTTTACTTATGTTCTATCCTTCACAACTATATGATTATACCAAACACCTAAAAAAACTACTGCATCTTCAAAATATATAATGTTGGGCCCGTGCCTCGCTCATCTAGTCTAAATAAGAAGAGAAGAAGAAAAAGAAAATAATAACAACAATAATTTGTCTCTTATTAATAAAGTCCAATAAGAAAACTCAAGAATAATATGTCCAGTTAAGCCATCAAATGATGCTCGTACTTGATTAAATTAAAGAATAAATCCTCTATTAATGTAAAATTCTGTCTTTCACTAGAGACTTTTATAAAAGGACATCATTTACACAACAACATTAGCAACATGACACATGAATCATATAATAATGAAAAAATATTCCCATTTTGATAGAATAGATGCTTTCTAGCTTCTTTAAAGCCCAATTTCATAATTATTAAGTATTTATGAGAAAAATGGGTCAGAGTCTTTGTTGCTTCAATGATCCTTGTACTAAAAGTGCAAGTGTTGAGAGCAATACAAATGTGCAAATTAGTTATACAAATGATGTTGATCTTCCACACAAATGTTCAGAAATACTAAAAGATGCATCTATGGATGTCCATTCTTACTGCAAGGACAAACTTTATGACATTCTCTATGAAGGAATAGTCTTTTCAGATGGAAAGACCAAGGTACTTTTACACCACAAATTATCCTTATCATTAAATAATTATAGAATAAAATATTACTCTTTTTTATTCATATTAGTATAATATATGGTATTTTTAGGGTGTAAGAGTTGTTTACTAAATCAATCTTGATTAAATAGTACCTATTTAATGTGTAAATATAGGTAAATTTGTGAAAATATATAAATTAATACCTTTTTGATTAGGTAAAGATTTATCTATTTTGGATTATATATAGAAGCTAAGAATATCATATATATCATATGGAACGGAAGTAGTAATGAAATTTTGATTTTGAATGGTAATTAATATGTGTAATTTGATAAGATAAACTCTTATTATTCTCCGATTTTCATTTAGTTGTCGTGATAAGATTTTCTTAAGAAATAATATTCAGGTCTTAATTGACTTATATATCTCTTATTAATTCTTTGATTTTTATTTATGTGTCGGCAAAATTGGTAATAAATAAATAATCTCTCTTGATTTTTAAATTGATAAATATATTTTTAATTTACCTGACAAATGAATGAAAGTTGGAAAAGTAATAATTTCGAAATATGTCAAATCAATAAAGAACAAATAAAAATGATAGGACAAAGAGTTATAATTTCTATTAGTTTGTTGTGTTTAATTGGTAGATATGAGGTGAGGAATTAATATAGTTTGGATAAATGCAGTATTGGGTGGATAAAGAGACAGGAAAAAATTGTTTCATGTTATTTGCAAAAAATCTCACAATTATTGACCAAATGGATCATCGTAAGTGGACATGGCAGAGATCCAAAGAGTAAGCCCTTGATCACTATTCCTATTTTTTAAAAATATTTTTCAATTGCAAATCCTTGGTTCCTATAAATTTAATAATTATTATCATTTCCATCTTCAACTTTTAATTTGAAAAAAAAAAAAAGAACTTTTAATTAAAATATTAAAAGTTTCGAAATGAGAAACATATAAAACTTTATGCATATGTTTATCTAAAAGAATAATGTAGTGCGTGGAGTATATATTCTCTTTTTACAGCTTCATAATCTTTTTCCAAAAATTGTACTTTTCCTTTATTCATTACGATAATATATATGAAACTTTATAACAAGCATTTTATATTAATAATATTACTAAAGACTTTATCGATTCTGAATGTAATGACATTAACTTAATAACCGCTAAATATTTTTGTGACAATAAATATTGTTGTTAAAGAATTTTTTTTTATTACTAAATGTCTCTTTTATTGAAGTGACCATCGGGCTTGTCTTGTTTCATTACATTATTGATCAATTTTACACTTCAATTATTTAGTTCTTTTATTTATTATAGTTCAAATTTACACTTAAATAACATTTCAATGTAATCGTATAAATGGGTTTTGAGGTAGAATCTAAGTAGACTTACCCTACACCTTTAACTTGTGAAGGTAGAGACTGTTTCCGATAGACTTATAGTACGTAAAAATACATTTTACAGAGACATGAGCGCTGAAATAGCAGTGATGGGAGAAGTGAAGTTACTTTCAGTTCATGGGAGCTTTAACGTGGAGTTTCTTTCACCAGACACGAAATATAAAGTTGAATTTGTGTTACGATTCAAAAAAGGGAAACATGTTCGTGGATGGAGTAAGAATCCAGTTAGAAGTGTATTAATACCACCAGGAAAGACATGGAATGAAGCTATACAAAATAAAGTTAATTTAGCAGAAAAAGGCCCTCAGAAATCATTTGAAATTTTAGCTGGGGAATTCTTCAATCCACAATTTAATTCCCATGGGGAAATTCAGTTTCATCTGGATGAAAACAAGGAGTGGAAAACAGGTCTTGTTATCAAAGGTGTTAAAATTACACCCCTCACTTGAATAATTATCCTACACATTCATTAAGATAATTATGTTATATATATTATCTCAATATATATATTATGTTGGATATACAAAAAGGTCAGCCTGTGGTGTTGTAGGTGGATGTAGATAGGTGATTTTTCTTCCTAATAAGTACATTAGGAGAAACAAAGGGGGAAGAGCAAAGTGATTACTTACTTTGTTTCAATTTATGTAATACCATTTTAGTTACAATATGATATTGTTCAAATTTTATTATATTTATGTCAGATATACATATTTATTACGAGTTCGTTATTCAATTACATTTTTTGACCATGATAAGGTATCTTAAAAATCATTGGTTATAAGAATAATGTATATCTATACACAACGATTATCAAGGTCATTGTGTTAAGTAAATATAACTAAGACACGTGGGCTAGTAGAATTATGACATGTGGAGAGCACTAGAAGTTATGCACGACATAGACAGACGAAATGCTTGAGTTCTTGAATGCTTGTAGCTTGTAGACAAATGTAATGTTTCATTTCTTGTAATTTTGGTTTTAATTGTGAAATGACCATTTTGTACTTTCCCGTAGTATTTTCATTCTTAGTTTGTATTTCAAGAATGGCTTCCTGAAATACATATTTTGAGTTCTGAGCGTCGAATGAGAATTCTGTCAGTTCCATCGCGTTCGGAACGTCGAGTTTGAGCTAGTAGAGTGGTTGGTAAGGTTTCTGAGGCCTTAGGTTGAGAATTGGGTTCTTAGGCGAGAAGTTGAGTTTTAAGCCTAAAGAAAGGTCTGAGAGGGCATTTCTGTCAAATGATCTTTTCAGAGAAATTCGGCAATTCCATTGAATCCAAAATGTCGATTTACTAAGGTAACATATTTGGTTTGTTATTATCGGGTCCTGGATGAATTCTGAGGGTCCGTTCGGAGACTTTAACAAGTTAGGAAATTAATTTTACTGATGTTGACCGCGGTCAACACATGGTCAAACAGTCAATTAATGGCTAAAATAAGCAACCCCCCCCCCCCCTTTCTTCCATTTCACTTTCTTCTTCATTCTTTTCATATTGGAATCTTGGGAGGGAGACTTTGGAAGCATTTTCTTGAGAAAAACTTGTGTGGATAAGTCCCTTTATCAATTTTATATCGTTTTCTTCGAATTTCATCTTCCAAAACACCTAAAAATCAAGATTCAAATGTGGGTTTGGGGCGTTTTCCCCAAATTGAAATATGAGTAATTTCTTGATTTGAAGCTTGATTCTTGCTTGTTTTTAATGGGTTGGTCAACCACGAACCCCTCTTGACCTATAGAACTTCATTTTCAACTAAAAATATGATTTTACCCTTTTGATTTTCGAAGTAATTTTTGGACTATTTTACCCCCAGTTTCAAATCTTATCAATATGGGCATCATTGGACTCCTTTTGATGAACTCTTTCTATTCTTGATAGTTGAGGATCGTTCCGATTAGAGTGTGATTGAGGATTTGCTCTGGTAGAGTTGTTCGGGTGAAGTGTCGGCCTTGTTTATGTGCTAATTTAATTATTATATGTACTTATATGTGTTTACTTTATCTTTTGTATCCTTTTTTGACCTTTTTTCTTATTTAAATTAATTGATTTTTTGTAAAAGTAGTTTACTTAATTAAATACAAATATTTTTTTATTAATGGAGGAACATTTACAACAAAAACTCTTCACATACTAATTTAAAAGGAGTAACTATCCATAACTCACATCTTTCTAATTACCACTCTTAATAAATTAATTTTCCATTTTATTTTCTTTTTTTGACCTTCTTCTAATTATAAATTTTAAAAATATTTTTTTTAAATAAATATTTTAAATTATTTTCTCTTTGATATTTAATTACAACCAATATATCTATCTATATATAAAGTTAGAATATTAGATATAAAAAAGATGATGTGATACCTTTCTATATTTATCTTTTTTTTTCTAAACTTTTTAGCATTTTCTTTATTTTTCTTCACCAGTGTGATATTTTAAAAAATAATTCCAAAATCTCCTCGTAAAATAATTACTCAATAGTATTATTCTCCATAATTCACATTTCTTGATCTCTGTAACTTCTATTTTTAATTGGTAATTAATAATATTCATGACTTCAAAACCTTTCATGTGGATAACCCCCTAAATTAATTAATGTGCAAGTTATGTATTTTATCTTATCTTATCTTAGTTGCTACAAGTAACAATTTTAAACTAATGAGATTATCTATAGAGTTTTGTATTTTATTAGCATTATTTATTTATTTATATATATATATATGAGTGTACTAATAGTTTTGGTATATTGCAATCGTTGCTTCTTTTTTTCGTTCTGTAATAATAATTATTATGTTGCTTTGAATGTTTGATTTTCATATTAGATTCACGCTAGATTAAAAAAATTAAGTGTAGTATATTATTAGTTGAATAATGCAAATATGATATTCCTATTGGATTGCTTGTGTAGTGTTGATATGATTTCTCAATATTCAGAAGATGATTTTCACCAAAATAAAAGTCTACCTTTGATTATTTTACAAGCAACAAATTCTAAAAGATGTAATTTTTTTAGATAAAATAATATGGTAAACATGACTTGAAATTAGTTATATATTTCCACTCTAGGAATTTTAGTAATATATATATGACGTGTTATTAAAGTTAGAGTAAATTCTGATTTTATTAAATTATTGTTTATCTATTTATTTAGAGTAACTTTTTTCATTTATATTTTTATGAACACCCTGAAATTTAATTTCGTCCTAAAAATATAATTTAGAATTTATTGCAGACGCACAAACAGAATAGAAAATTAATTTTCTTTCTTTACACGTTTTTAAAGATAATATATCAAATAGATTATACGAAATCAACTATATTTAAAGTACTAAAAGCATAGGTAATGGATTATAAGTTGAAATATAATTTATTGGGTTCAATGGTAATAATATTTGACTCAAAATATTTTTTTAAAAAAAGATTATTCATCAATCTAATGAGGTCCGCGCGAAGCGCGGATGTGTTTACTAGTATATAAATATAAATGTAAACAGGAAGGACCTAAAAGCTTAATGGTCCAAACATTAAATTGATTCATATCTATTGTACAACTGTTGCACTTCATTTTTATTTAAATGTGGACCAATTAACCTTGTTATAAAAAGTACTTCCTATGTCTCAATTTATGTGTCACTTTTCATTTTTCGAGAGTCAAACAGTTAAAGTTTGACCAAAAATTTGCGCGTAAAATCTTCAATTTTTTGAAATGAAATTTATATATTTGTAAACTACGTAAAAAGTACTATAAGTCACAATAATTGTGTAACACTTCGGTTTTTGAAAGAACTAGAATTAGAGAGAACCTGATTTGGAAATAGCAAAATCTGAAATTTTGCTAGTTATGCTAAGTATGAGTTTTGGGTCAACTTCAAACGATCATAACTTTCAGTACAGGATGAGTTAGGTGGGCCATAAGATATCAATTGAAAGGTCTTAGAATCCTCTTACCAACGCTACCAAGTTTGCTATTTTTCGAGCTTGTATGAGGGAGAAATGACCGTTTGAAGTCAGGCTATCTAGTTAAGAAAAGCTACCCGAATTTAAGAGGGGTATTTTGGTTTTTTCCTTACCCAATTAACTTAAAACGAAATTTGGTAATATCTAGGGGTCTAAGCTGATTTGGTTCAGTTTTACAAATCCTAAAATACGCTAGGCCTTTGAGAGAAGTTCAATGTCACGCCACGAGGCTACCCCCTTGACGTAACACGGGAACTAGGATCACGAGTGACCCCAAGCTAACCTTGTTGCTGGCATATCATAAGCTGAAAACAATATATAGGGAATAAAGAATCTGACTGAATTCTAGGGACCTAGTGGAAGAAAGGAATCTACTAGTGAAATCCCACATATCTGGTGACGAAATTCATGGAGAAATCTTTCAATTTCGGGGCTAGAACTGAAGAAAAACTTGTTGCGTGTTCTTGAGAAAGTCATCACCTTTTTTCTCCTTTTTCGTTCTAAGCTTGGTGAATTTTAGTGAATAGTCGTTTAGGTTAATATCTGACTAGAATATTAGGCTAAAACTGACCAAAATGACGTAGTTTAGGAATAAAATAATCTTGAAAAGACCCAACTACCCCTAAGCTGAAAGTCGACTGCCGACATACGGACCCTGACCAACGGTCCGTCCTGTCAGTCCGTCGATCGGCGTCTGGGAGCTGAAAACTGGGTGTCTGAACCACGAACCTGGACCATAGACCGTGGTCCCACCTACGGTCCGTACGTCCCATCGTGGATGCTGGATTTTCTGGAAATTCTGGGTGAAGTTGGAGTGACCAACCACAAACCACACCTACGGTCCGTGGTCCCATCCACGAGCCGTGGGTGGCCTCTGTCGGTGGCACCTGGAAAATCTGTAAAATATGATATTTGTTATCTTTCGAATCCGGGGTGTTATATTATCTCCCCCTTGGGGACATTCGTCCTTGAATGAAACCTAAACTAGCTGAGTATGGATGGAAAGAGCTACAATCCCCACCACTAAGTACTAGAAACTGATATCTAACTGAACTGAGTTCCAAGAACATGCAAATACACTAAAAATGCAAAAAAAACTGAAGGAACTAGATACTGAGACTGAATTTACGCAAGAATAAACTGAAAGACTGGAGAGGAACTATTACCTCAAGCTGAAACGGAATTGGAAGGAAAGAGGTGAGGATACTTGGCCTTCATGGCTGCTTCTGCTTCCCAAGTAGCTCCCTCTACGGACTGACTCCTCCACAAAACCTTCACTGAAGCTAGTTCTTATTCCTCAACCTACGAACCTGACGATCAAGAATCTCAACGGTCTCCTCTTTATAAGTGAGACTATCATTCATAGCCACACTCTCTAATGGTACTATAGATGCTGGATCACCCACACACTTCTTCAACAAGGAAATGTGAAAGACTAGATGAACTCGAGTAGTTAAGTTCAAGTTTCCTAATGAACCAGTTTTAGAGTGGAAGAGCAGTTCAGCACTGCCCAAGGGTCGTTTCATTTCGTACCTTAAAGCCAGAAAGTTAGTTTCCAAAGGGTGCATCTATCACTTAGTCCGAGTTAATGTCTCTAGTGTTGAGACACCACATATTCAGTAAGTTCAAGTTGTCAGAGAGTTTCCAGAAGTCTTTCCAAATGATCTTCCCGGAGTCCATCCTGAGAGAGAAATAGACTTCGATATAGATATTTTTCCCGATACTCATCCTATCTCTATTCCTCCATATAGAATGACTCCAGCAGACTTAAAAGAGTTAAAAGAGCAGATGAAAGATCTTCTTGAGAAAGGTTTTATTCGACCAAATGTCTCACATTGGGGCACTCCGGTCTTATTTGTAAAGAAGAAAGATGTTTCTCTTAGAATGTGTATAGATTACCGCCAGTTGAATAAGGTTACTATCAAGAATAAGTATCTTCTTCCAAAAATTGATGATCTCTTCGATCAACTTCATGGTGCCACTTTTTTTTCTAAGATAGACCTCAGATCTGGCTATCATCAGTTGAGAGTAAGAGAATATGATATCCCTAAGACAGCTTTCAGGACCCGCTATGGTCATTATGAGTTTCTAGTTATGTCATTTGGGTTAACCAATGCTCCTGTAGCATTCATGGACCTTATGAACAGAGTATTCAAGCTTTATCTAGATATGTTTGTTATCGAATTCATTGATGACATTCTAATCTATTTAAGGAATGAGGAAGATCATATTAGTCATCTCAGAGTAGTTCTTCAAACTCTGAAGGATAGAGAGTTGTATGCTAAATTCTCTAAGTGTGAGTTTTGGCTTGAGTCTGTGGCATTCTTAGGCCATATTGTTTCCGGTGATGGGATTCGAGTAGACACCCAAAAGATTGAGGCAGTGCAGAACTGGCTTACACCCACGTCTCCAACTGATATTATGTGTTTTTTGGGATTAACTGGATGTTATAGAAGGTTCGTCGAGGGGTTTTCATCTATTTCCTCCCCATTGACCAAGTTGACACAGAAAACAGTTAAGGTTCAATAGTCTGAAGTTTGTGAGAAAAGCTTTCGGGAATTGAAAAAATGGTTGACTACTACCCCAGTATTGACCTTACCGGAAGGTACGCAAGGTTTGGTGGTATATTGTGATGCGTCCAGAGTTGGATTGGGTTGTGTGTTAATGCAGAATGGCAAGGTTATAGCTTATGCCTCCAGACAACTTAAGATTCACGAGAAGAATTACCCAACACATGACCTAGAGTTGGCTGCTGTAGTATTTTCTTTGAAGATATGGTGTCACTATCTTTATAGTGTTCATGTAGATGTGTTAACCGATCATAAGAGTCTTCAATATGTATTCAGTCAGAAAGAGCTTAATCTCAGACAGAGGAGGTGGTTAAAGTTACTCAATGAATATGACATGAGTATTCTCTATCACCCAGGTAAGGCTAATGTTGTTGCTGATGCCTTGAGCAGGTTGTCTATGGGTAGTACTTCCCATGTTGAGGAAGACAAGAAAGAGTTAGCAAAAGTTGTGCATAGACTAGCACGATTAAGAGTTCGACTAATAGATTCCAATGAAGGAGGAGTAGTGGTGATGAATGGGGCTGAATCATCATTAGTGTCCGAAGTGAAAGAGAAACAAGACCAAGATCCTAGTTTGCTTGAATTGAAGGCAAATGTTCATAAGTAAAAAGTGATGACTTTTGAACAAGGGGGAGATGGTGTATTAAGGTATCAAGGTAGATTGTGTGTCCCAAGGGTGGATGAACTCCAAGAGAGGATCATGGAGGAAGCTCATAGCTCCATATATTCTATCCATCCCGATTCCACAAAGATGTATCGCGACTTGAGAAAAGTCTATTGGTGGAGTAGTATGAAGAAGGGGATGGCAGAATTCGTTGCTAAGTGTCAAAATTGCCAACAAGTCAAAGTAGAGCACCAGAGGCCGGGTGGTATGGCTCAGAACATAGATCTTCCGCAATGGAAGTGGGAGATGATCAATATGGATTTCATTACAGGTTTACCACGGTCTTACAGACAGCATGATTTGATTTGGGTGATTGTAGATCGAATGACTAAATCAGCCCATTTCTTACCGGTAAGGACTACCCATTCAACAGAAGATTATGCTAAATTATATATTCAAGAGGTAGTCAGACTTCATGGAGTTTCGGTATCTATTATTTCATATAGAGGTGCGCAATTCACCGCACAATTCTGGAACTCTTTCCAAAAAGGTTTGGGTTCGAAGGTGAACCGTAGTACTGCTTTTCATCCACAGACAGATGGTCAAGAAGAGCGCACAATTCAAACTTTAGAGGATATTTTGAGGGCGTGTGTGATCGATTTCAAAGGTAGTTGGGATGATCACTTACCTCTCATTAAGTTTGCTTACAACAATAGTTATCATTCTAGTATCCAGATGGCTCCTTAAGAGGCTCTTTATGGGAGAAGATGTAGATCTCCTATTGGATGGTTTGAGGTTGGTGAAGCTGGGTTGATAGGACCAGACTTGGTTCATCAAGCCATGAAAAAAGTTAAGATTATTCAAGAGAGGTTGAAAACAGTGCAGAGTCGTCAGAAATCCTATACAGATGTTAGGAGAAGAGACTTAGAGTTTGTAGTAGATGATTGGGTTTATTTGAAGGTTTCACCCATGAAGGGTGTTATGAGATTTGGTAATAAGGGGAAGCTTAGTCCCCGATACATTGTTCCTTTCAGGATATCCAAGAGGATTGGCAATGTAGCTTATGAGTTAGAGCTACCCCAAGAGTTAGCAGCGGTTTATCCGGTATTTCACATTTCCATGTTGAAGAAGTCTATGGGCGATCCTTCACTTATCATACCTACTGAAGATATTAGTATTAAGGACAGCTTATCATATGAGGAGATTCCTATTCAGATTTTAGACCGCCAGGTTCGCAAGTTGAGAACCAAGGAGGTAGCATCAATCAAGGTCTTATGGAAGAATCAGTTTGTTGAGGAAGCTACTTGGGGAGCTGAGGAGGATATGAATAATAGATACCCGCATCTCTTCGAATCCGGAGAAATTCCAAATTAAGGTACTAATCCTTTTCTTGGCATTTATTTAAGTTGACTTGTTGTGTTATATATTGCATGTTAGATGTTTGAGTTGAATGTTAGATGTTACACCCTTAGTCTACTTAGAGTAATCTCATTCGAGGACAAATATTCCCAAGGGTGAGATATTGTAACACCTCAGTTTTTGAAAGAACTAGAATTAGAGAGAACCTGATTTGGAAATAGCAAAATCTGAAATTTTGTAAGTTATGCTAAGTATGAGTTTTGGGTCAACTTCAAACGACCATAACTTTCAGTACAGGATGAGTTAGGTGGGCCCTAAGATATCAAATTAAAGGTCTTATAATTCTCTTTCCAATGCCACCAAGTTTGCTAATTTTTGAGCTTGTATGAGGGAGATATGCCCATTTGAAGTCGGGTTGTCTAGTTAAGGAAAGCTACCCGGATTTAAGAGGGGTATTTTGATCTTTTCCTTATCCAATTAACTTAAAACAAAATATGGTAATATCTAGGAGTCTAAGCTGATTTGGTTCAGTTTTACAAATCCTAAAATATGCTAAGGCTTTGAGAGAAGTTCAAGAAGAGGAGAAAAAGGAGAAAAGTCAAGCGTTCGTCAAGTTCTTGAAGATTTCGTTACGGATTTGGCTAAGGGTTTGATCCCTAAGAGGTATGTGAGTTCACATAGCGTTGGGTTCGTTCACCCACGCGCCAATCATGATTAATTCAGCGTAATTTTGTTCTTGAAAGTAAATGATTTGAGTTCGTGATGAGTTTTGTTGAAGTTTCTTTCGAAGTCTTGATTGTTGAGGTTTTGATGAGTTCTTGAGATAATCGTATGAGTTTTAAGGCTGTTTTTTGAGTAGATTCTTGTGTACTATTGTTGGATATTCGAATCTAAGTGATTGGGGAAGAAACCATTCGATTCGAGGTGAATAGGGTTAGAAAACGAGTAAGAAAATTCATCAGGTTTTCTGGGCAGGGGGCTGGCACACTGCGCCACTCAGTGCGCCAGAGAAGAGTGTCTGTAGTTTGACCCATGGGGCGCTGCGCCACTCAGTGCACCCCAAGTCAGCTTCTGTAGTTCAGGGCCTGGCACCCTGCGTCACTCAGTACGCCAGGGTCGCCATGTCCTCTACCATTTCCCACTTCTTTTCGTTTAAGTTCCCTCGAATCGTACCTATGTTTTCTAGTTGATTTCTACATTCTAAGGTAAGTCTAAACATCGAGAGGTCATCCATAACATGAGATCATAATCCTTGAATTAATAATTCAAATTCAAGGTAGAGTTGAGAGTCAAGTCTAGAGAGTTCTTAGAATCTTTTCTAAAGTCTTTTACAATGGTTTTAAACTTGTTTTAAGACTTAAGCATTGAGTTTGAGAAAGAGTAGAGCCGAGTTCATTCTCTTTAAAATGTTATATGGGAACTAAGTATTCCCAAAGAGTAAATGTTTTTCGCATTTAAGATGAGAGGAAACACCGATTTCCAAAAGAGTTTTCATGAGCAGTTCTGAGTACCATTTCTTTTAAGAGATATAATTTTTGAGTAATAATCTCAAACCATAGAGAAAATCATGTTTTTAAACATATGAGCTAATTACATTTTGGGAGTAGTATTGAGCACCGATATGGGGACGAGTTCAGATAACTCAAAGTCTCCATAAACCATGTAGCCAACGTGGGTAGAAAGGGTCATACTTTTTAAGTGATTCCTTATTGCTTTTTAGCATAGACTAGTGGATCCACTTAGTTGAGGAGTTCTATACCCCGGAAAAGTATAGGACAGTACTGGCAGCGTGGGCGAGACGTTGTATTATCACATAGCTCATAGTGATGGTTGTCGGTTAGAGAATCTCCCACAGAGTTACTTGTATTTTCATATACAAAACTAAGTTATTATTCTGTCTTTAAATACATTGAGTTGTTATCTACATGTTTTAAAGTTTTTCTTTATATTGCATCTTTATTTCTGCTTTATATTGAGATGAGTTGAGTTGAGACGAGGTAAGTGTTTCTTTCAGTTCCAGCTCAAGCTTATGTCTTGTTTAGATTTCCCCTCGCATGCTCGTACATTCCATGTACTGACGCCATTTGGCCTGCATCTTTATGATGCAGATACTGGTAACCGGGATCAGCACCCAGCGCTTCGTTGATCCAGTTGAGCTTCAGAGTTTTTGGTGAGCCTCCTTGCTTCCGGAGGATCTCTTTATTTTGCTTTATCATTTTAGTTTTATTAGGATATCGTGGGTCTTGTCCCGACGTCCATCTCAGTTAGTAGAGGTTCATTAGTCTTGTTCATTTCCGTTATTGATGTCTGAGACTTGAATTGCCACTTTGGCTAGTTGAATGTTCATTTCTAAAACATTCTAAGTTATTTATTGAGAGAGTTCAGTTAAGATTGTATTTTAGTTCATTTTTATGTCTAGTAAGTCTTCCGCTATGAGTTGAGCCAGGCCAAGGGTTCGCTTGGGGCCTACAATGGTTCTCGAGTGCCAGCCACGTCCAGAGTGTAGGCTCGGGGCGTGACAAATTGACAATTCAAAATAATTAAAGGATATATAAAAATTTACGATCAAAGATAAACTTGTTTGAATCTCGAAATCCGAAAAGTGCCACATAAATTGAGACGGATGGAGTAGTATTTAATTAAAAGACATGAAGCTAGTGGTCCCATAATTCATTTCATTACAGCTCAATTAGGCACTCAACCATGTAGTCCGACCATCAGGGGTAGTTTGGTTTGGTGTGATAGATAAAAAATACTCAATAATCTTGAGATAAGTTTTTAATATCCTTCAATTCTTTGTTGGGTTATAAAGTGTGTATGATTTATTTCAGGATTAATAATTAAGACCGGGATAAGTTATCCCTATTTGTGAGTGAAATACTAATTGGGGATAAAAATGTAAAATAACAAAAGTACCCTCTTAAAGTCTCTTTTATAAATAAACAACTTATTCTTAGAAATTATATCATGCATATTTGACAAATCAAACAACCAATAAAAAATAATCTCAACATAACTAATCTCATTATAACTTATCCCAACATAACTTATTCCATCATAATTAATCCCAACATAACTTATCTTCAAATCAAATGACCCCTTAAAGGTTAATAAAGTGAGTAAAAATCACAAAAGATTAGAATTCAAACTCTATCAATGATAAAATATAGGTATTACTTTCTCCGTCTCACTTTACGTATAACGATTCGATATGTGAGAGTTAAATTATCTAAATTTTTTTATATGAATTCAAATATAGAATTTTTAAAAGCATACCAAAAAACCTCCAATCTTAAAGTTTCTTTAATTCTCTAAATAGTAATTACATTTAAGTTTTGACGGACAAAGGACAAAGTTTTTCATACTTATGTTAATTGATATGCACGAATTAATCAATAAAAAGGTACGCTCGATTAGAAATTAGAAAGAGAGATTAGTGGAGGCAAGAAATCAATTTCAATAGCTGTAAGAAAGTCCAGCTATTAAAACCTCTATATACTGTAGAAAGAGAGACAGTGAAATCCCACAAAAAGTGTGATCTGAAAAGGTAGAGTATATACAGATCTTTTCGTTATTTTAAAATGAAAAGAGAGATGCATTTATTTTATACATTAGATGAGGAAGAAGAGTCACGAGGGACATCATATCCATCCATTTTTTTCTACAAAATGGCAAAGCAATATGCATGATTTGTGTGAAATGTTGTTTAACAAAAGGACAATATAATATCCTTTCTTTAGTACAAAATAAAGAGCAAGTTTTTTCCTCTTTCTCTCTAATCCATATATTCGATTGTATGTTGGTTTGAGAGGTTAAAGCTGCCAGCATGATCTGGTGACAACATACATAATCCTTTTCTTTCTGATCTTATTATATGTATATATATTTTATTTTTTTTATATTATGAAAAAATAAATTCAGAATTTTCCTTTAGATCCGCTTCTTTTTGACTTTCTTGTAAAAGAAGAAAAATATATTTTCCTTTCTTGGGTTAGAATTAATAACTATATCTTGATATATTTATAGATAGTATACATATATATCTATTGGGGGTGGGAGGGGAAAAAAGAATTTTGGGTTTCATAGGTTTAGTTTCATCAGGTCATCTAGCAGCTTCAATCACTCACCAACAATACAGAGAGATTTTTTTTCAAGAATAAGTCATGTTCAATATATCTGGTAAATACTCTATTTTATATATATATATTTCATAATCTTTTACTATGTTCATTATCTTTTATATTTTCTTTACCTTTTAGTGTGTTTTGAAATTGATAATGTGAATAGACCTTATTAAAACTTTTAAATATCTTTGCTTTCTCCACATTTGATTCTTTACATTATGATATCACCTAAATTATTATTGATATATAATAAGCAGATTATTAACTTGTGTCACCACAGGCTAAAAATTCTACATGCTATTGGTGTACAACTAATCCTTCTATTTTTGGTTTTTCATTACTTCTCTTCGTCTATTTTTATTTGTTCAATATATTAATTAAAAATAGATATTTCATTTTACTTGTCTAGTTTATTAAACTAAAAGTTAATTTATCATTTTATATTTATGTTAATTATTGATTATTTTCTAATTATTTCTCAGTGAGTTAGATGACTTATATATAATTTAATAATTAGGTGTTTTATAATAAAGTTATCATTTTATTTATTATTTTTTGTTTGTCAAGTCAAACATGAACTGTTGGAAAAAATACTACAATATTGATATTGTATTAAAATTACAAAGTAGTGAATAACTTAGTACAAACATTGTGTCATGGCAAGCCACTACCTTGAAAGCGATTTCGGCCCGACTCCGGTGCAAATCGTAGTAGCCGGTCGCTCCCCAAAGTTCTACAGTACTCTCAAACGCGTGCACTCATGGCTGAAAGTTTGGAAGTTGCCCAAAACCAATTGTCCAAAAAATATTCTAAAAATAAAAAGAAAGAAGGAAAATGTTTTCTTTTCTTTTGTTGGTTGTGTATTCATGTTCACAAAAGGTCATGCTTATATAGGATTTGCAAAAGAGGGGTTTCAAAGTGAAGAGTTAATTTGTATAACGTATTGTGAATGTTAACGGCATTAAAGGCCATTACATCACATTCTACAGAAACTCTCCTTTTTGTTTTGGACCGAAAATGTTATTCTCTTTGTAACGTATTTTACAAAGAACGGAAATATTGTTCTTTGCATTACACAAAATGAATAAAGGTGTAATTAATTTCATAACCCCCCACTAATGCAAAGATAAAGACTAAGAACAAAATTTGGACAAACGGAAGGAACATGTACTTAAGTGTCAATATCTTTCGATTTGAATTAACACATAGTGAAATGAGGCAACAACTTAATATCCACAAAGTGAAGTACTCTTGAACTGAGTGGATATAAATTGAGACCCCCATAACACATACCATATTCTTAAATTTAAGCAATCTCCGCGATACAAAGTGCTTTTATGGTCATGCACACACACCTTGGGTCTTATGAGTGCTTTAGAAAGACGACCCGGGTCTTTCAAAAAAAGCGACCACACCTTTACACTCACGTAGGTGATTCCATCAAGTCTACCTCAAATAGACCACCTTAAGGCTATAGAATCATTAAGAGAAAAATAAGCTCAACCTTATAAAACATTGTCTCACGCCATAGGGATAGAAAATGTGATGTTTATTGAGGCCTAATGGGTCCACCACACTACCTCAATCAATGGGATTTAGCCCTATCCCCCTCGACGTTTCAAGGATTATTTTCCTTGTCAAGCCCTTGGTCATAGGATCCGCCAAATTTATTTCAGATCTTACATATTCCAAGGAAATAATACCCAATTTCAACAATTGTTTAACTGCACCATGTCTGATGTGAATATGTCTTTTTTTCCATTGTACACACTATTTTTGGTAATTTCAATTGTTGCCTGTGAGTCACAATGAAGAAAGACTGGTGAAGCTTGTCTTTCCCACAATGACACATCCTCCAAAAGATTTCTCAGCCACTCAGCTTCTTGCCCTGCCAACTCGAGAGCAATGAATTTTGATTCAATGATAGAACGTGCTATACAAGTCTCTTTGGAAAACTTTCACGAAATAGCACCTGCACCCAAAGTAAACACATAGCCACTGATGGAGCTAACTTCATCATTGTCAGCTACCTAATTTGCATCACAAAAACCTTCTAAAACAGCATGAAGTTTATTAAAATGCAAACACCAATTCATAGTACCTCTCAAATACCTTAGCAAGTGATGAAGAGCATTTTAGTGTTCACTACTAGGATTATGAGTATAGCTACTCAATCTACTAACAACATAAGATATATCAGGCCGAGTATAATTCATGAGAAACATTACACTCCCAATTATTTTAGCGTATTCAGTTTGAGAAACACTATATTCTTTATTCTTCCTCAAGTGTATGCTAGGATCATAAGGAGTTCTCACTGAAACTACATCAAAACAATCAAACTTTTTCAACATCTTTTCAATGTAATGAGACTGACACAAAGAGAAACCATTAGCAGTTCTTTTGATTTTAACTCCCAAAATCACATCTGCTTCATCAAGGTCTTTCATTTCAAATTTAGAAGATAAAAAATTCTTGGTCTCATTAATAACATTCACATTAGGACCAAATATTAACATGCCATCTACATATAAACATATAATCACACAATGTGAATCTATCATCTTAGAATAAACGTAGGTATCAGATGAATTTACAATAAAGTCATTATCCATTAATGTGATATTAAATTTTTCATACCACTGATTTGGTGCATGTTTTAGTCCATACAAAAACTTTCTCAATTTGCATACTTTATCCTCTTGTCCCGAAATCACAAACCCTTCAAGTTGAGTCATATATATCTCTTCCTCTAAATCACCATTTAGAAATGTTGTTTTGACATCCATTTGATGTACCACTAAATCATGAATAACGGCTAAAGCAATAAGAGTTCTAATGGTCGTTATTTTATTAACAGAAGAATATGTATCAAAGTAATCAACACCTTTCTTTTGGTTAAAAACCCTAATCACAAGTCTAGCCTTAAATTTATCAATTGTACCATCAGGTCTCAATTTTTTCTTAAATATCCATTTGCTACTTATGGGTTTACAACCTTTAGGAAAATCATACAAGTCCCAAGTGTGATTAGAAACTATAGAGTCTAATTCATTTTTGATAGCCTCTTTCTAAAATATAACATCTATTGATCTCATTGTTTCATCATAAGTCTTAAGGTCTTCTTCTATTAAATAGATAGACACTAATTCATCATTTAAAATATTAATATTAAAATTTCAGTTAAGAAAGTAGTGATAAAATCATGACCAAAACTAGTCTCAACTCTACGGCTTTTACTCCTTCAAAGTTCATTTTCATGCTCATTAGAAATTACATTAGAAGAAGGCACAACAAGATAATTAACAGACATAGATGTAGAAGCATTATTTTGCACATCACTCAGCAGATAATTTTTCAAAGGAAAAACATGCTCAAACAATTTTGCATCTCTAGATTCACAAATAAAATGATCACTAAGAGACGTAAATCTATATGCAACACTATTTTGAGCATAACCAATAAA
>JAJONR010006432.1:0-35227 GCA_029582245.1 Solanum etuberosum
CGGTGAGAGGAAATGACGGAGTGGGGTAGGAAAAATATTTTACATTTTATTTTATAAAAAAAATATTATTATTTTGGGATGATAATTTTTTAATCTTTAATTTTAATTTTAATTAATATTAATAATTTATTCAATATTTGTCAAGGGGGAATGTTTTGTTCATGTGGAGTGTGATGTGGCAATTTTTTTAAATTAAAGAGAAAGTGTATTACACACATCATGATGAGAGTGTAATAATAGAAAAATGTGTTTCTCAAACTAATAAGTGATAGTTTAAGTGTGTATTTGACACTTATCTCTATTTTTAAAAGATCAAAATATAAATTTGAAGAACTAAACTCAGTAAACGACGATGATGAAAAAAAAACACATGAATTGGCCAGCCTAAACTTGATTTATTATCTTTTGTAAGTTGGTAAATATATTTTAATTTTATCTGGAAACAATACACAATGTATAAAATTTTAATATTCACGACCTATAATATTACGAAATGCTGAATAAAGATCATATCCCTCCTTTGGGATAGGAAGCTAGTGGAGACAGGTTTTCTAGCGTATTTGGCCCATCTTCGGGATGTTATTGCGGAACCCCCTTTTATCGAGTCAATCTCAGTGGTTTCTGAATTTCCAGATGTATTTCCTACGGATTTGTCTTGGATGCCTCCGGATAGGGATATTGATTTCTGCATAGACTTGAAGTCGGGTACTCGTCCAATTTTTATTCCTCCTTACCGCATGGTTCCCGCAGAGTTGAGGGAAAATAAGATTCGGCTTCAAGAGTTTCTAGATAAGGGGTTTGTACGTCCTAGTTCACCGCCTTGGGGATGCTCCAATGTTACTTGTGAAAAAAAAGGATGATAGTATGAGGTTGTGCATAAACTACTGACAATTGAATAAAGTCACTATCCAGGATAAGTACCCTTTATCTCGCCTAGATGATCTCTTTTTGTAGGGTGCTTTAGTGTTCTCAAATATTGATTTAAGGTCCTGATACCATTAGTTGAAGATTAGGCCATAGGATGTGGCTAAGACGGCGTTCATAACTCAATATCATATAAGGATTAGATTAATTTAAACAAATTATACAAAAAAGAAGAAGTTCTAACTAGCGATTCGTAGTAGACATGCCCTTGTAGTTGATAACCATTTTAATAGAACGTTATGTGATTTAATTTTGTGTAAACATACACAATCCAAATTACGTAGTAGGGAACTAATCGGACTTTTTCAAACTTTTATTCAAAGCAACATTCATGTGGTTAATGATACGTCTAAATTGGTCGAAGCAAAATGTCAGGCAATCACGTCTAAATTGATTGAAATTAAGTACCTTTCTGGTGAAGAGCAATTCAACGCGTCTTCAACTAATTCCAATTTGATGTTGTACACTTTGTTTATTGATTTCTCCAATTTTGAAAAGTCAAAAGATAACTAGCCAATTTTATTGACAACTGAGATATCATTGTAACATTTTGTCAAATCCATCTGGATGGTTTCTTCTTTTATGTTATTTTATTATTATTAAATCTTTATCTATTTGGTTGGGGGATGTGATGGGGGATGTGATGGGGGAGTGACTCTATTTGAATAATATTAATAACTGAATAATTGTTTTTATGATTAATACAAATTTTGAACTTTGTGGAATAAAAATACCTTTCACCTATAATCGAATCTTTTTCTATCTCAAGCTGTTGGGGCTACTAATTAGAAACGAAGTTAAAGGGACCAATTTTTCGAACAAAAATATGTAAAGTGACACTTGTTTTCCTATATAAACAAATATGGATGAGTTACTAGAGACTTGTCAAAATTAATAACGGCCGCCCAGACATCCATTTATTCATTTTAATAATTAAAAAAAATATTATTTTTAGTAAGTCACAACTTACCATTATTGTTTTTAGTAAGTTGTTTGGTTTTGAACGACTTATTATTATTTCTAAATTTTTTTTTAGTAAGTCGCTGGAGTTTGAGCAACTAATCAATATTATTTTTTATTTTCTTAAATAAGAAGTTGTGAGTTGAGCAGCTCATCTTTTGATCTTAGTTTTCTATTGATACAATGTCATGTCTCTGTATTTGCGAAATCATTTTATTAACCATGATATTTATTTTATTTTTATAAAAGTTCTAATTATGAAACAACTTTTTAATTTATGTTTGTGGGTGTGGACGTTTGAGGAGACCTCTAAATCGCCGATCTGGCCGACGAAATTCATAAAAAAGTCATTTATTTTTATTTTTATGGTCCTCTTACATTCCCAGAAGGGTACTCTTGACCTTTTACCTTCAATTAAGTTCCCTAAGTCTATATCATGGACTAATAACCTCCCCATTCATGGCTAACCCTCAAGACAAATCAAATTCACACGTTCTAAGTTCTCTCAAAGAAGAAGCTAGGGTTCTCCAACTTCAAGCTTCAGTTCAAGGTTTGAAGTCAATCTCATCTTCTCATGTATGTAAGACTATCATAGTGATGGACTGAGTTCATCCTACATATATCTAAATTCAATAAAAGAGTAATCTAGGATTTTATCTTGGATTTTGAGTATTGTTGGTATGAGTAGTATCGTTGAGTGTTGAGTTCTTGAATTTTGAGTATTGAGTTTTCCATATTGTTATTGAGATCCTTAAGTTTATTTGTTCATGTCTATATTTCAGCATGAACCCTATTTTGAGAATCTTTTAAAGGAAACTTTTTTGTCTTAAACTAATTCTCTGAGAAAGTAGAGATGAGTTTTGAGAAAGGGTTTTAAACATGATTTGAGTAAGAGTATAAGGGAACTAAGTATTCCCAAATGTATCACTTTTTACACTGAGAAAGAGAAATTTTGATTTCTAAATGAGTCGATGAATTCAAAGATATTTCAAAGCAGTTATCTCTTTTAAGAGGATATTTTGAGCAATTAATGAGTATATATTTATTGTGAGTAGTATTGAGCCCTGATATGTGGATGAGTTCGGATAACTCACATTTCTCATAAACCATGTAGCCAACATGCGTAAAAGATCGTACTTTTTAGATGACTCTTTATTGCTTTCGAGCAGAGCTTTAGTGGATCCACTTAGTTGAGATGTTCTATAACGCGACAAGGTATAGGACAAGTCCGGAAGCCTGGGCAAGATGTTGTATCATCACGTTGCTCATAGATATGGTTTTCGATTAGAGAATCTCTCAAATAGAGTTAAAAGCGTATTTTTATCATACCACATAATATGTTGAGTTTAGAGATAAGTAAGTATTTTATAAAGTTTAAATAACTTCACTCATTTATTTCTTTACATTCAGTTGAGTATAGATTTATATCTATTGCTGTTTTTTCATTCATTCATTTCGTGTCAGCTAGATTACATACTCATACATTCAATGTACTAATGTTATTCGACTTGCATCTTTTTATGATGAAGATACAAGTGTTCAGGATCATCAACAGGCGCTTCATTGAGATCACTTTGCACTTCCCATTTGAGAGTTTTGGTGAGTCCTCCTTGCATTTCGGAGGGTCCCATTTTTCATTTTAGTATTTACTTTGGGGCATCGAGGGTCTTGTCCCAACGTCCATGTTGAACTTAGACGCTTCATAGATAGGTAGATTTGAGTTGTTTCAGAAATTCTTTCTTTATTTGTTTAGCGAATATTATATTTTGCTAAAATGAGCATTTGAGACAGTTGAGTTATATTTTTCTCTTTAAAGCTTTTAACTTGCTTGAGTCAAATCTTCCGCTAAGTAGTCAGCCAGAGCGATGATTCTCTTGGGAGCCAGCAATGGTTCTCGAATGTCGGCCACGCCTAAGGTGTAGTCTCGGGGACTGACAGTAACACCTAATCCACTAGTACAAAGTCACCCACAGGGGTCGAACACGCAACGACACTGTCAAGGGCTCAGAACTCATACTCAACCAAGAAGCAGAATGCACATATACATATGAAAAAAATAGAGCCCGGATCAAATAAAGTACATGCGAGCTAATGGAATAAAATAATCGTACATATTATAACAACCTTTGATGCCTTAGGCTCCTCCCTCCCTAGAGCTACAAACAGATAGGCCTGTCCGCCTCTTCCTTGACCATCAGTCCTATCACTAGAACTGCCTCCCCAGGGTCCGCCCTGTGTTTCCTGATAACCACCTCACCGTTCTTGACCTTGGGCACTGCCTCTAGCTGGGTTGCTACCACTGCCACTAGCCTAGCTAGGTGGAGATCAGATGCAATCATCCCACGTTGGGGACAATCTCTAGATCAATGATAAAGCTCACCAGAGTCATAGCAACCCTGTGACTCAGAACGTCAAATAGTGGGTATAAGGATAGAAACTAAACAAGAACAAGCAATTTCACAGAATTAACAGGAGAAATAAGAGGAACCAAAACATAAATATTGTAACATCCCGCATTAGAAATAACTAATTTTAGAAAGCGCTAAATTGGAAATAGATAAATTGAGAATTTTACAAGTTATGCTTAAGTTGTGAGTTTTGGGTCAACTTCAAATGATGATAACTTTCGGTACAAGATGAGTTAGGTGGCCCATAAGCTGTCAAATGAAAGGTCTTTGAATCATCTTTCCAACGCCACCGAGTTTTCTAAGTTTCTAGTTTGGATGAGGGACCATTTGAAGTTAACCTGTCCAATTAAGGAAAGTTGCCTGAATTAATGAGGGGTATTTTGGTCTTTTCCTTACCCCATCAGCTTTAAACGAATTTAGTAATATTTTTAGGGTAAAATATGATTTGAGTGAGTTTTCATAATACCAAATACGCTTAGGGTTTTGAGAGGAGTTCAAGAAGAGGAAAAGAGGAGAAAAAAGAAGAATGATCAAGGTTCTTGCGAATCGAGGATTTGTTTTGCCAAATAGAGGTATGTAAGTTTTCATAGTGTTGGGTTCGTTCTTCCACACGCCAATCATGATTTACATATTTGAATTCATCCATAAAGATTGAAATATTTAAGTACCTGATGAGTGTTCTTGAAGTGTTATTTTCATTCTTGAATTAGGATAAGTTTGATGAGTTCTTGAGATAAATATTATGAGTCTGAGCGTTGTTTTTGAGTAGATTCTCATGTACTTGTATTGGGTAATTGAATCTAAGGAAAATTTGAGGAAAACAATCGATTCTAGATGAATTAGGGTCAGAAAATGAGAAGAAAAATTCATCGAAATATTCTGGGAGAGGGCTAGGGCGGCGCGCCCCAGATGTGCTAGAGGGGCTAGCAGTGCGTCAAAAAGGAGCCTCTGAAGTTCAGGGGCTAGCACTCCGCGCCAGCAGTGCTCCAGGGTCACCTGCCCCCACCCTTTTTCCGTCGTTTGCTACGTCTAAGTACTTTTAAAGTGTACCTTTACTCCCTATTGATTCTAACTACTCTAAACTACATCTAAACATCGATAGATCATTCATAAGATGAATCATAACCCTTGAATCCATAATTCAAATTCAAGGTAGAGTTGAGAGTAAAGTCTTGAGAGTTTTTTCTAGACTTTTTGAGAAGTCTTTTACAATCTTTTAAAACTTATTTTAAGACTTGAGTACTTGAGTATGAGGATGAGTAGAGTTGAGTTTCATTTTTTCAAAATGAATATATGGGAACTAAGTATTCTAAAAGTAAATATTTTTACATTTAAAATGAGGGAAAACACCAATTTTCAAAGGAGTTCATGAGGAGTTTTAAGTACTATATCTTTTCAGAGAAATCTTTTGACTAATAATCTCAAAGTTGAGGATGAGGAACTATTTTTAAACATATGAGCTAAGTTATATTTTGGGAGTAGTATTGAGCACCGATATGGGAACGAGTTCAAATAACTCAAAGTCCTCATAAACCATGTAGCCAACATGGGTAGAAAGGGTCATACTTTTTAGATGATTCCTTATTTCTTTTTAAGCATAACTTAGTGGATCCACTTAGTTGAAGAGTTCTATACCCCGACAAAGTAGATGACATATCTGGCAGCGTGGGTGAGACGCTGTATCATCACATAGCTCATAGTGATGGTTGTCGGTTAGAGAATCTCCCAAACAAAGTTATTTTGTATTTTTACATACAAACTGAGTTATTATTGTATTTTTGAATACATTGAGTTGTTATCTACTGTTTTAAGTGTTTTATATAAACTGCATCTAATTGTTGTTTTTATACTGTTTTGAGTTGAGTATCCATGAGTTGAGGTTGAGTTGACTAGAGTCGAGGTAAGTAAGTTTCACTCTTTCTAAGTTTAAGCTTTTATGTTATGTTCAGTTTTCCCCTTACATGCTCGTACATTTAATGTACTGATTTCATTTGGCCTGCATCATTTCATGATGCAGATACAGGAGATCAGGGTCATCAACAGGCGATTCGTTGATATCAGTTACAGTTATAGAGTTGTTTGGTGAGCCTCATTGATTTCGGAGGATCCTTTATTTGTTTTCATTTATTTCAGTTTTGTTAGGATGATCGGGGGTCTTGTCCCGACATCCCTCATAGTATTAGAGACTTCATAGATAGATATACAATAGTTCATGAGTCTTTTCATTTTCACATGTTAATGTTCTAGACTTGAGTTGCCTATTTGGCTAGTTAATTTTTTTCTTTCTAAAATATTCTAAGTTTATCTTTTTGAGACAGTTGAGTGAAGTTACTTTTGAGTTCTTTTAATGTTAAGTAAGTCGTCCGCTGAATGTTGAGCCAGGCCAAGTGTTCGCTTGGGGCCATCATTGGTTCTCGAGTCCTGGGCACGTCCAAGGTTTAGGCTCGGGGTGTGACAAACTTGGTATCAGAGCAAAGAGTTCAAGAGTCCTAGGGTGTCTATGAAGCCTGTCGGTAGAGTCGTAGTTACCGATGTGAAGCGCGCCACATCTATAATTAGGAGGCTGCGACATTTAGGAACTATCTCACTTCTTTCATACTCTTTTTTGTGCGATATAGTTCATCTCTATAAGAGTTTCTTCTTATTCGTGCTTGCGGATATCTTTCAGATCATGCCTCTACGAAGAGCTGTCCGAAGTCGTCCTGCTAGGAGGAATGTTGATTCTCAGGATCAAGGGGTCAATGCAGTAGAAGTTCAACCCCCAAGAGAGGTCACTAATGTTGAGTTCCGGGATGCTATCCGGATGTTGAGTCAAGCGGTCACCAACCAAGCTGGGCAACAGAGAGGGAATCAACAAGATGTGGCTGATACATCCAGAATCTGTGAGTTCTTAAGGATGAATCCTCCAGACTTCACCAGTTCAAATATCACTGAGGATCCGAAAAACTTTGTGGAAGAGTTACAAAAATTGTTTGAGGTGATGCATGTTGCTGATGCTGAGTGAGTGGAACTAGCTGCATACCAACTGAAGGGTGTTGCTAGAGTATGGTACGATCAATGGAAGAAGAGTAGAGAGATGAGGGTGCACCAATTGTGAGCTGGGCTGTGTTCGAAGAGGCCTTCATGGGACATTTCTTTCCCAGTGAACAGAGAGAGGCAAAGGTAAGGGAATTCCTCATTCTTAAGCAGGAATCCATGAGTGTGCATGAGTAAAACCTCAAGTTCACTCAACTTTCCCGTTATGCTCCAGAGATGGATGCTGATATGAGGAGCATGATAAGCTTGTTTGTGTCTGGGTTGTCTCGTTTGTCAAGCAAAGATGGTAAGGCTGCGATGTTGATAGGGGACATGGACATGTCAAGGCTTATGATCCATGTGCAGCAGGTTGAGGAATATACACAAAGAGATAGAGAAGAGTTCCAGAACTAGAAGGCTAATACAACAGGAAATGAGTCCGGAAAGTAGAAGAATAAAGCGAACCGGTCATCTTTTCAACAAAAGCCAAATAGACCTGTTCCATCGTCTGCTAGTGCACCTGCACCAAGGATTAGAGGTGAGTACAAGGATAAGAATTCTCAGAACTTCAGAGCTAGACCTGCACAGTCTCAAGGTAGTGTGGCACAAGGAGGTAATGGGACTCCTGTATGATCTAGGTGTGGTAGGAACCACCTAGGGGTGTGTCGTGATGGCTCCACTGGTTGCTTCAAGTGTGGTCAGAATGGTCACTTCATGAGAGAGTGCCCTAAGAACAGTCAGTATAATGGTAATGGGGGTAATAGAGCCCAATCTTCTTCAGTGGCTCCGCTAGACAGAGTTGCACCTAGAGGATATACTTCAGGGACAAGCGGAGGGGCAAACCGTCTGTATGCCATCACCTGTCGCCAAGAGCAAGAAGATTCACCTGGTGTTTTCACTGGTATGATCAAAGTCTTTACTTTTGATGTATATGCATTGCTAGATCCAGGTGCGAGTCTATCTTTTGTGATTCCATACATTGCTATGAATTTTGATATTCTTCCTGAGAAACTTCTTGAGCCCTTCGGTGTTTCCACACCTGTTGGTGAGTCTATTCTAGATGAGAGAGTTTATGTGATTGTGTCATTTTTGTCAATCACAACGACACCATGACTGACTTAGTCAAGTTAGACATGGTAAAGTTTGATGTTATTCTAGGTATAGACTGGCTTCATGCCTGTTATGCCTCGGTTGATTGTAGAACTTGAGTAGTTAAGTTCCAGTTTCCTAATGAGCCAGGTATTGAGTGGAAGAGTAGTTCAGCAGTGCCTAAGGGTCATTTTATTTCGTACCTTAAGGTGAGAAAGTTAGTTTCCAAGGGGTGTATCTATCACTTAGTCTGAGTTAATTACTCTAGTGTTGAGACACCACCTATTCAGTCAGTTCCGGTTGTGAGTGAATTTCCAGAGGTCTTTCCAGATGATCTTCCCGGAGTCCCTCCTAAGAGAGAAATAGACTTCGGTATAGATATTCTTCCTGATACTCGTCCTATCTCTATTCCACCATATAGAATGGCTCCAGCTGAGTTAAAAGAGTTAAAAGAGCAGTTGAAAGATCTCTTTGAAAAAGGCTTCATTTGACCCAATGTCTCACCTTGGGGCGCTCCAGTCTTAATTGTGAGGAAGAAAGAAGGTTCTCTTCGGATGTGTATTGATTACCGCCAATTGAAAAAAGTTACCATAAAGAATAAATATCCTCTTCCAAGAATTGATGATCTATTTGATCAACTTCAAGGTGCCACTTGTTTTTCTAAGATAGATCTCAAATCAGGCTATCATCAGTTGAGAGTAAGAGAAAGTGACATCCCTAAGACTGCATTCAGGACCCGCTATAGTCATTATGAATTTCTAGTTATGTCTTTTGGTTTGACTAATTCTCCTGCAACGTTCATGGACCTTATGAATAGAGTGTTTAAGCCCTATATTGATATATTTGTTATCATGTTTATCGATTACATTCTAATTTATTCGTGGAATGAGGAAGATCGTGCTAGTCATCTTAGAGTAGTTCTCCAAACTCTAAAGGATAAGGAGTTGTATGCTAAATTTTCCAAGTGCGAATTTTGGCTTGAGTTTGTGGCATTCTTAGGCCACATTGTTTCTGGTGATGGGATTCGAGTTGATACTCAAAAGATTGAGGCAGTGCAGAACTGGCCTAGACCCACGTCTCCAACTGATATTAGGAGTTTCTTAGAATTGGCTATTTATTATAGGAGGTTCGTCGAGGGGTTCTCATCTATTTCATCCCCGTTGACTAAGTTGACTCAGAAGACAACAAAGTTTCAATGGTCTGAAGCTTGTGAGAAAAACTTTCAGGAATTGAAAACTAGGTTGACTACTGCCCTAGTACTGACCTTACCAGAAGGTACACAAGGCTTTGTTGTGTATTGTGATGCGTCCAGTGTTGGACTGAGTTGTGTGTTGATGCAGAATGGCAAGGTTATAGCTTATGCCTCCAGACAACTTAAGACTCACGAGAGGAATTACCCAACCCATGATCTAGAGTTAGTTGTTGTAGTGTTCGCTTTGAAAATATGGCGTCACTATCTCTATGGTGTTCATGTTGATGTGTTCACCGATCACAAAAGTCTTCAGTATGTATTCAGTCAGAAAAAGCTTAATCTCAGACAGAGGAGGTGGTTGGAGTTACTCAAGGATTATGACATGAGTATTCTCTATCACCCAGGTAATGCTAATGTTGTTGCTGATACTTTAAGCAAGTTATCTATGGGTAGTACTTCCCATGTTGAGGAAGCAAGACAGAATTAGCCAAAGATGTGCACAGACTTGCATGATTAGGATTCCGGTTAATGGATTCCAATGAAGGAGGAGTGGTGGTGATGAATGGGGCTGAATCATCATTAGTATTTGAAGTGAAAGAGAAACAAGACCAAGACCCTATTTTGCTTGAATTAATGCAAAATGTTCATAAGCAGAAAGGGATGGCTTTTGAACAAGGAGGAGATGAAGTGTTGAGGTATAAAGGTAGATTGTGTGTACCAAAGGTGGATGAGCTCCAAGAGAGGATCATGGAGGAAGCTCATAACTCTAGATACTCTATCCATCCGGGTTCCACAAAGATGTATCGTGACTTGAGAGAGGTATATTAGTGGAGTAGCATGAAGAGGTGTATTGTAGAGTTTGTTGCTAAGTGTCTAAATTGCCAACAAGTCAAGGTAGAGCACCAGAGGCCCGGTGGTATGGTTCAAAACATAGATCTTTCGGAATGGAAGTGGGAGATGATCAATATGGATTTTATTACTGGTTTACCGCGGTCTTGCAGGCAGCATGACTCGATTTGGGTGATTGTAGATCGAATGACTAAATCAGCCCATTTCTTACCGGCAAAGACTACTTTTACAGCAGAGGATTATGCCAGGTTATATATTCAAGAGATAGTCCGATTTCATGGAGTTCCGGTGTCCATCATTTCAGATAGAGATGCTCAATTCACCGCCCAATTTTGGAAGTCTTTCAAGAAAGGTTTGGGTTCCAAGGTAAATTTGAGTACTAATTTTCATCCTTAGACTATTGGTCAAGCAGAGAGTACGATTTAGACTTTAGAGGATGTGTTGAGGGAATGTGTGATCGATTTCAAGGGTAGTTGGGATGATCACTTACCTCTAATTGAGTTTTCTTACAACAACATTTATCACTCTAGCATCCAAATGGCTCCTTATGAGGCTCTTTATGGGAGAAGATGTAGATCTCCTATTGGATGGTTTGAGGTGGGTGAAGCTGGGTTGATATGACCAGACTTGGTTCATCAAGCTATGGAGAAGGTGGGGACTATTGAAGAAAGGTTGAAAATAGCGCAGAGTCGTCAAAAATCCTATACAGATGTTAGGAGAAGAGACTTGGAGTTTGAGGTGGATGATTGGGTTTATTTGATGGTTTCACCCATGAAGGGTGTTATGAGGTTTGGTAAGAAGGGGAAGCTTAGTCCTCGGTATATTGCTCCTTACAAGATATCCAAGAGGATTGGCAATGTAGCCTATGAGTTGGAACTACCGCTAGAGTTAGCAGCAGTCCATCCGATATTCAACACCTCAATGTTGAAGAAGTGTATGGGCGATTCTTCACTTATTATACCGACTGAAGATATTGGTATTAAGGACAACCTATCTTATGAGGAGATTCTCGTTGAGATACTTGATTGTCAGGTTCACAAGTTGAGAACCAGCATCAGTCAAGGTTTTATGGAGGAATCAATTTGTTGAGGAAGCTACTTGGGAGGCTGAGGAGGATATGAAGAAGAGATACCCACATCTCTTTCCTTCCGGAGAAGCTTCAAACCAAGGTACTAATTCTTTTATTGGTATTATTTTAGGTAAAATGTTGTGTTAATTTGCATGTTGGGTGTTAGATGTTTCCACCCTTAGTTCTACTTTTGAGTGATCTCATTCGAGGACGAATGTTCCCAAGGGGAAGATATTGTAACATCCCGCCTTAGAAAGAGCTAATTTTAGAAAGCGCTAAATTGGAAATATCTAAATTGAGAATTTTACAAGTTATGCTTAAGTTGTGAGTTTTGGGTCAACTTTCAACGACCATAACTTTCAGTACAAGATGAGTTAGGTGGCCCATAAGATGTCAAATGAAAGATATTTGAATCCTCTTTCCAACGCCACCGAGTTTGCTAAGTTTTGAGTTTGGATGAGGGAGATATGCCTGTTTGAAGTTAACCTATCCAGTTAAGTAAAGTTACCAGAATTAATGAGGGGAATTTTGGTCTTTTCCTTACCCCATCAGCTTTAAACGAATTTAGTAATATTATTGGGGTCAAATTTGATTTGGTTCAGTTTTCGTAATCCCAAATACGCTTAGCGGTTTGAGAGGAGTTCAAGAAGAGGAAAAGGGAGAGAAAAGGAAGAACGATCAAGGTTCTTGTGAATCGAGGATTTGTTTTGCCAAATCGAGGTATGTAAGTTTTCATAGTTTTGGGTTCGTTCAACCACACGCCAATCATGATTTACATATTTGAATTCATCCATAAAGATTGAAAGATTTAAGTACCTGATGAGTGTTCTTGAAGTATTGTTTTCGTTCTCGAATTAAGATGTGTCTGATGAGTTCTTGAGATAAATATTATGAGTTTGAGGGTGTTTTTGAGTAGCTTCTCAGGTACTTGTATTGGGTAATTGAATCTAAGGAAAATTTGAGGAAAACAATCGATTCTAGATGAATTAGGGTCATAAAATGAGAAGAAAAATTCATCGGAATGTTCTGGGGCAGGACTGGGGCGGCGCCCCAGCAGTGCGCCAAAAAGGAGCCTCTGAAGTTCAGGGGCTGGCGCCCCGCGCCAGCAGTGCGCCAGGGTCGCCTGCCCCCACCCTTTTTCCATCGATTGCTCCGTCTAAGTTCTTTTAAAGTGTAGCTTTACCCCCTATTGATTGTAACTACTCTAAACAACATCGAAACATCGAGAGATCATTAATAATATGAATCATAACCCTTGAATCCATAATTCAAATTTAAGGTAGAGTTGAGAGTAAAATCTTGAGAGTTCTTTCGAGTCTTTTTGAGAAGTCTTTTACAATCTTTTAAAACTTGAGTACTTGAGTATGAGGATGAGTAGAGTTGAGTTTTATTTTTTTAAAATGAATATATGGGAACTAAGTATTCCCAAGAGTAAATGTTTTTACATTTAAAATTAAGGGAAACACCGATTTTCAAAGGAGTTCATGAGGAGTTTTAAGTACTATCTCTTTTTAGAGAAATCTTTTGAGTAATAATCTCAAAGTTGAGGATGAAGAAATGCTTATAAACATATGAGCTAAGTTATATTTTGGGAGTAGTATTGAGCACCGATATGGGGACGAGTTTAGATAACTCAAAGTTCTTATAAACCATGTAGCCAACGTGGGTAGAAAGGGTCATACTTTTTAGATGATTCCTTATTGCTTTTTAAATATAGCTTAGTGGATCAACTTAGTTGAGGAGTTCTATACCCCGGAAAGGTATAGGACAGTTCTGGCAGCGTGGGCGAGACGCTGTATCATCACATAGCTCATAGTGATGGTTGTGGGTTAGAAAATCTCCCAAATAGAGTTATTTTATATTTTTACATACAAACTGAGTTATTATTGTATTTTTGAATACATTGAATTGTTATCTTCTATTTTAAGTGCTTTATATAAACTACATCTTTATTGTTGTTTTTATACTGCTTTGAATTGAGTATCCATGAGTTGAGGTTGAGTTGAGTAGAGTCGAGGTAAGTAAGTTTCCTTCTTTCTAAGTTCAAGTTGTTATGTTATGTTCAGTATTGGCCTGACATGCTCGTACATTCAATGTACTGATTCCATTTGGCCTGCATCATTTCATGATGCAAATACAAATGATTATGGTCATCAACAGGCAATTCGTTGATACCAGTTACAGTTCCAGAGTTGTTTGGTGAGCGCTTTCGGAGGATCCCTAATTTTTATTTCATTTATTTCAGTTTTGTTAGGATGATCGGGGGTCTTCTCCAAATATCCCTCATAGTATTAGAGGCTTCATAGATAGATAGACAGTAGTTCATGAGTCTTTTCATTTTCAGATGTTAATGTTCTAGACCTTAGTTCCCTCTTTGGCTAGTGAATGTTTTATTTCTAAAATATTCAGAGTTTACATTTTTGAGACAGTTGAGTAAAGTTACTTTTGAGTTCTTTTAATATTGAGTAAGTCTTCCGCTGAGTGTTGAGCCAGGCCAAGGGTTCGCTTGGGGCCAACAATGGTTCTCGTGTGCCGGCCACGTCCAAAGTGTAAACTCAGGGCGTGACAAACTTGGTATCAGAGCACAGAGTTCAAGAGTCCTAGGGTGTCTATGAAGCCGTGTCTGTAGAGTCGTAGTTATCGGTCTGAAGCGCGCCACATCTATAATTAGGAGGCTGCGACATTTAGGAACTATCTCACAATAATTAGGAGGCTCCGACAAACGAGGTCAAAAAGTGAAAATCTAACATAAATGCACACAAGTGTAGAAAAGAACTGATATGAAGTAAGTAACTAGTGAACTAAAACCTTACTAGACCCCCATAAGTATGATGGGTACATAGAATAGCTATAAATACTAAGAACTGAACCCGGTGAGTCAAGAGCTAAAGAGTGTGCAGCCCGGACCTTGAACCATAGATAGCCTCTGAAAGTAACCAATAAGATCAACAAAAGCCAAAGAGTACGCAACCCAAACCTCGAACCATAGATAGGACTCCAGAAGAGCCAAAGAGTGGGTAGCCCACCCCTCGACTCATGGATAGGCTTCCAAAAGTAACCAATATTATCAAGTAGATAGGTGTCAACTATGTAGAGGTGACAGAGCCCAAATCATGGAATGCGACAATAAATCAAAGACTAGACCTTGAATATGTGACTATAATAGGTTGTTGAAAAATACCATGCCAAATCATCATCATGGCACCACTGTGGAAAGACGTCCATACCAAGGTAACTAATACCATACTCCAAGCTCGAATCAAATCAAATCCCAAACTATAGAACAAAGCTTGATGCTTGGGCCTTGCCCCTTTGCCTTGGCTCTTACCCTTAGCCTTGGCTCTTACCCTTAGCCTTGGCTCTTGTTGCCCTCACACTTAGCCCTAGTTGTCCTACTAAACTACGGGGTGTTACAATATCTCTCCCTTGGAAACATTCATCCTCGAATGACGTTCTAGGAATCCCTTAAATGAAACGACTCTAAACTAGCAACCCATCATGCATGCAACACATCTAAATGCACACAACCAAGGAGGAAAACATCAACTCCAAGCTACATATACTCAATACAACATAAGGAAGTAGGAACTACATCTAACAACCCATTATGCATGAAATTTTATAGCTAATCATGTCCAAGGAGGAACTACCATCTCCGAGCTAAAACATGCTCAACACAAACTTATGGAGCCTATATGCAATCTATACTCAAAGCATACATTCAAGGAGGAACTCTCAACTCCGAGCTAAAACATGCAGGATAGAATAAAACTGAACAATATATACATAATTGAATAAAGCATACTGATCAATGATATAATCTGAACATGATGAAAATACTGAAATATACTGAATACTGAGCTAACTGAATGCAATGACCAAGTACATAACATACTTAAACTGAATACTGAAATGTAACTGGGAACTGGTCAAATGCACTAGAATCCGACTATAAGAGCTACTAATAACCGACATAAAACCACATGAGCTAAACGTGGAGTCTGATGTATACGCCCCATCGAGAGGACCCAATATACCTTGCCAAGGGTATAGAGGCATGACTGACCTGATCACTAAATGTAATGCCCACAGAGGGGACTTATAAACCTATGGGGGAACGTAGTTCTGGGACTATTCGGGTACGCTGAACCCTAGTCCGCTTGGTCTAAGCCTACTCCCAACTAGAAATATGAACAATGTAACATAATTGAATTATACTGGATAGCTCATTATTCTGACATGCTAACTGAGAATGCAACATTTATAACTATCAATGAGACATTCGAAATCTGAGGCATGTATATCTGTTTAAACTGACCTAGCTAGTGTAATTCATGAACTAAATGAATCTACACCACTAGAGTTCTGAATTTCATGCAAGGAACTAAGCAACAATATGATAATCTGATTTGGATCATTCTAACAGCTAGGGCTGCTTGACTACTTTCTCCTCTTTTCGTTCTAATTAGATGAATTTTGGATAATGAATTGACTAGGGTAGGTTCTAATTTAGTTGCTAGGCTAAAACTGACCAAAACTACGTAGTTTAGGGGTTAAACGAACTAGTTTAGGGGTCAACGCATAGGAAAAATTCGACTGGCTTCAGAGAGGGGTTGTTGAGGGGTCATATCCACGGACCAGGACCACGGCCCGTGGTCTGACCTACGATCCATGGGTCCGGCCGGGGGTCGACCCTTAGACATTTTATCTGGACTAGTTCTAGGGAGGGCTGCAGGTGGCCATCCACGGACCCCATCTACGGTCCGTGGGTAGTGCTCGTCGGTGGCACCTACAACTTCTGATTTTTACAATCTGGTCTGTCTAGGATACGGGGTGTTACATTATCTCCCCTTGGGAACATTCGTCCTCGAATAAAGTTTAAACTAGCTGGATATGGAGGGAAAGAGCTGCAAACCCTACCATTAAATACTGGAAACTGAAATCTGACTGAACTAAGTTCCAAGAACATGCAAATAAGCTGAAAATGCAAGTATAGCTGAAGGAGCATGATACTAAGACTGAATCTATGCATGAATGACTGAAAAACTAGAGAGGAACTATTACCTCAAGCTGGAGTGGAATCAGAAAGAAAGAGATGAGGATACTTGGCCTTCATTGCTGCTTCTGCTTCCCAAGTAGCTCCCTCTACGGACTGACTCCTCCACAAAACCTTCACTGAAGCGACTTCTTTGTTTCTCATCCTTCGAACCTGACGATCAAGAATTTAAACTGGCACATCTTCATAAGTGAGTCTATCCTTCACAACCACACTTTCCAATGGAATTATAGATGCTGGATCACCCACTCACTTCTTCAACAAGGAAACGTGTAAAACCGGATGGACTGCTGCTAGTTCTGCTTGCAACTCTAACTAATAAGCCACTTCACCAACCCTTTTCAAGATCTTGTAAGGGCCTACATATCTAGGACTGAGCTTCCCTTTCTTGCCAAATCTCATCACCCCCTTCATAGGTGACACTTTCAGGGAAACCCAATCATCAATTTGGAACTCCAAGTCCATTCTCCTTACATCTGCAAAGGACTTATAACGACTCTGGGTTGTCTTAAGTCTATCTCTGATGAGCTGAACTTTTTCCATGGCATCATGAACCGAATCTGGTCCTATCAAGGCTGCTTCACCTACATCAAACCAACCAATTGGAGATCTACATCTACGCCCATACAATGCCTCATAAGGGGCCATCTGGATACTAGAATGGTAGCTATTATTATAGGTGAACTCTATAAGAGGAAGGTGATCATCCCAACTACCCTTGAAGTCGATCACACAAGCTCTCAACATATCCTCTAAAGTATGAATGGTACGCTCTGCCTGTCCATCCGTCTATGGATGAAATGCTGTGCTAAGATTAACCTGGCTGAAATGACTTCCAGAAATGACTTCCAGAAATGAGAGGTAAACTGAGGACCTCTATCTCAGATGATAGACAAAGTAACCCCATGCAACCTGACTATGTCATTAATGTAAATCTTGGCGTAGTCCTCCGCCGAATCTGTGGTCTTGACAGCCAAAAAGTGAGCGGACTTAGTAACTCCATCTACTATTACCCAAATGGAATCATGTTGTCTGCGAGTACGAGGTAAAATTATAATGAAGTCCATGTTGATCACTTCCCAATTCCATGTAGGAATGTTAATTTCTTGAGTCATACCTCCTGGTTTATGATATTCTACCTTCACCTGCTGACAATTCGGGCACTTGGCCACAAAATCTGCTATATCCCTCTTCATGCCATTCCACCAAAAGACTTCCCACAGATCACGGTACATCTTAGTGGCACCTGGATGAATAGAATACCTGGAATTATGGGCTTCTGTAAGGATTTGCTGTCTCAACTCATCCACCTTAGGAACACATAAACGACCCTAGTAGCGAAGCACACCATCTCCCTCTTGGGAGAAAACCTCAACTTTCTGTTGATGAACTACACCCTTCAACTGAAGCAATATAGGATCACTGTCTTGTTTCTCCTTAACCTCTGCTACCAATGAAGATTCTGACCCATTCTGAATTGTTACACCAGCATCTGAGATGTTCATAAGGCAAACTCCTAAGCGAGCAAGCCGGTGAACATCCTTCGCTAATTCCTTTCTTTCTTCCTCAACATGCGCTACACTATTCATAGATAGTCTGCTAAGAGCATCAGCTACAACATTGGCCTTACCAGGATGGTAAAGCACATTCATATCATAGTCCTTGAGGAATTCCAGCTGTCTCCTCTGACGAAGATTCAACTCTTTCTGGGTGAACACATATTGGAGGCTATTATGGTCTGTGAACACATCTACATGAACACCACAAGTAATGTCTCCAAATCTTTAGGGCAAATATTACGGCTGCAAGCTTGAGGTCATGAATCAGGTAATTCTTCTCATGCACCTTAAGTTGTCTAGAAGCATAAGCTATAACCTTACCTCTCTGCATCAACATATAACCTAGGCCGACACTGGATGCATCACAATAGATCACATAACCATCCGAACCCTCTAGTAGAGTCAAAACAGGAGCTGTAGTCAACCTAGTTTTCAGTTCGGCAAAGCTCTTCTCACACTCATCTGACCATTGGAACTTGAACTTCTTCTAAGTTACCTTAGTCAATGGAGAAGCTATGGATGAAAATCCTTCCACGAACCTTCTGTGATAACCAGCCAAACCCAAGAAACTTCTGATAACTGTAGGAGAGGTGGGTCTGGGCCATTGTTTCACTTCTTCAATCTTCTGAGAATCCACTCAGATCCCTTCGCTAGACATTATATTACCAAGGAAAGAAACAGATTGCAACCAAAACTCACATTTGCTAAACTTAGAGAATAACTGGCGATCCTTGAGAGTTTGCAGAACAACCTTCAAATGAGTCGCATGTTCCTCCTCATTCCTAGAGTAAATGAGGATATCATCAATAAAGATGATAACAAACATGTCACGCCCCGAGCTACCCCCAGGATGCGGACACGGGACCTAGGATCACGAGTGACCCTAAGCTAACCCTAAGCTGGCATATTCTAAGCATACTAAATAAAACTGAAGTAAAGAAATAATGTGCGGAAACTAAATCATGAGATAAATTGAAGTGATGGGGAATACCCATAAACTATCTGAATATAGAAAACTGAGAGTTTACCAACAATTGAAAGGTCAAACTCAAATGCTAAAGCTGATTCTAACTATGTCTGAAATAAAGCCTCTAACTGACTAGAAATGTTGGGACATGCCAAAGCTAAATCTAGCAAAACTGAAACTAAGACTAAAAGTTAAAGGAACATGTCTGTCGTCCTCAGAGAATGAGGACTCACTACTAATACTGCTGAGCTAGAGATCGGGAACCGATCTATGCATGATCTGGAAGCTGAGAACCTGAACCTACATCACGACAAGATGTAGCGCAGAGTATGCGTCAATACTTGAAAGGTACTGAGCATGCAGGATAGAGTAAAGCTGAATAATAACATAACTGAACAAAGTTTATAACTGAGCAATAATATGATATAAGCATGGTACTATATTGAGAATACTGAACATGAACTAACTGAATGCAATTACCAAGTTTATAATATGCTGAGACTGAAATATGACTGTAACTGATAACATGGTCAATGCAATAGAATCTGACTGTGAGGGAGCTACTAATAACCGACATAAAACCACATGAGCTAAATGTGGAATCCGATGTATACGCCCTAACAAGAGGACCCAATATACCCTGCCAGAGGTATAGAGGCATGACTGGCGTGATCACTAAAATGATGCCCACAGAGGGGACTTACAACCTATGAGGGCACGTAGGTCTGGGACTTGAGGGTGACTTACCCTAGTCCAACTCAGTATTAACTACTCCCAACTGATTATGTAAATAACACATTATGACTGTATTTCTGTAATACTGGATAGCTCAAAATACTGACATGCTAACTGAAAATGCAACATTAATGTACTGATAATGAAACATTCGAATCTGAGGCATGTATATCAGAAATAATTGACCTAGCATGTGTAATTTATGAACTAAAAGAACTACATAGCTAGGGTTCTGAGTTTATGAAAGACTCTACGCAAAACAATACTAAAATCATTATAATATGATTAGGAACATTAAAGTAACTAATTCATAATGATCTGCTGAAATTTTAGAAACCCTAGGTCTAGATAATATGAAGGGAATCAAGAATCTGACTAAATTCTAGGGACCTAATGGGTGAAAGGAACCCACTAGTGAAATCCCACATACCTGGTGAAAAATTCCACGGAGAAATCTTTCGATTTCGGGCTGGAACTGAGGGAAAGTCACTGCGTTCTTGAACTAGGGCTTGGTCGACTTTTTCTCCTTCTTATCAATCAACTTGATGAATTTTAGGAGAATGAGTTAACTTGGGTAAGATCTAATTTAGTTACTAGGCTAAAACTTATCAAAACCACGTAGTTTCGGGGTTAAATGACGTAGTTTAGGGGTCCAACGCATAGGGAAAATACCAAACGACCCCTGACTTAAAATCTGTCGAGGTCACCGACGGACAGTGGATGGACTGATGGTCCGTTCTGGTCAACCGTCGATCGTTACTGGGAGTTGAAATTTGGGGGTCTGACTTACGGCCCTGGACCACAGACCGTGGTCTGACCTACAGTCCGTAGGTCCTGGCGTGGGTCTACACTTAGCCAGATTTTCTGGGCTGTAGGTGGCCAACCACGGGCCACCACCTACAGTCTGTGGGTCAGCCTACGGTCCTTAGGTGGCACCGTTGGTGGCTCCTGCAACTTCTGGAATTCTGCATTTTAGTCTGTCTAGGATACGGGGTGTTAGATTATCTCCCCCTTGGGAACATTCGTCCTCGAATGAAGACTAAACTAGCTCAAGATGGAGGGAAAGAGCTGCAAACCCTACCACAAATTTCTAGAAAACTAGTTTCTGACTGAACTGAGTTCCAAGGACATGCAAATATGCTGAAAATGCAAGTACAAACTGACGGAACATGATACTAAGACTGAATATGTGCATAAACGACTGAAAAACTGAAGAGGAACTATTACCTCAAGCTGGAATGGAATCGAAAGGAAAGAGATGAGGATACTTGGGCTTCATGGCTGCTTCTGCTTCCCATGTAGCTCCCTCTACGAACTGACTACACCACAAAACCTTAACTGAAGCGACTTCCTTGTTTCTCAACCTTCTAACCCGACGATCAAGAATCTCAACTGGCACATCCTCATAAGTGAGACTATCCTTTACAACCCCACTCTCTAAAGGTACTATGGATGCTGGATCACCCACACACTTCTACAACAACAAAACGTGAAAGACCGGATGCACTGCTGCTAGTTCTGCTGACAACTCTAAATCGTAAGCCACTTTACCAACCATTTTTAGGATCTTGTAAGGACCTACATAGCTGGGACTGAGTTTCCCTTTCTTGCAAAATCTCATCACTCCATTCATTGGTGACACTTTCAGGAAAACCCAATCATCAATTTGGGCTTACATCTGCATAAGACTTCTGATGACTCTGGGCTGTCTTAAGTCTATCTCTAATGAGCTGAACTTTTTCCATAGCCTCATGAACCGAATATGGCCCTATAAAGGTTGCTTCACCTACCTCAAACCAACCAACTGGAGATATACATCTACACCCATAAAGTGCCTCATAAGGGGCCATCTGAATTCTGGAATGGTAGCTATTATTGTAGGCGAACTCTATAAGAGGAAGGTGATCATCCCAACTACCCTTGAAGTCGATCACACAACCTCTCAACATGTCCTCTAAAGTCTGAATGGCTGCTTGTCAATCTGTTTGTGGATGAAATGTTTTGCTAAGATTAACCTGGGTACCAAGACCTTTCTGAAACATCTTCTAGAAATTAGAGATAAACTGAGGACCTCTATCTCAGATGATAGACAAAGGAACCCCATGAAATCTGACTATCTCATCAAATGGAGTCATGCTGTCTACGAGTACGAGGTAAACTTGTAATGAAGTCCATGTTGATCACTTCCCACTTCCAAGTAGGAATGTTAATCTCTTGGGTCATACCTCCTGGTTTCTGATGTTCTACCTTCACCTGCTGACAATTCGGGCACATGGCCATAAAATCTGCTATATCCCTTTTCATGCCATTCCACCAAAAGACTTTTCGCAGATCACGGTACATCTTAGTGGCACCTGGATGAATTGAATACCCGGAGTTATGGGCTTCTGTAAGGATCTTCTGTCTCAACTCACCCATCTTAGGAACACATAATCGACCCTGATAGCGAAGCACACCATCTCCACCTTGGGAGAAAACCTCAACTCTCTGCAGATGAACTGCACCCTTTAGCTAAAGCAATATCGGATCACTGTCTTGCTTTTCCTTAACCTCCGCTACCAACGAAGATTCTGACCCATTCAGAACTGTTACACCATCATCTGATATGCTCATAAGGTGAACTCCCTAGCGAGCAAGCCTGTGAACATCCTTTGCTAGTTCTTTTCTTTCTTCCTCAACATGTGCTACACTACCCATAGATAGTATGCTAAGGGCATCTGCTACTACATTGGCCTTACCAGGATGGTAAAGCACATTCATGTCATACTCCTTGAGGAATTCAAGCCATCTCCTCTGGCGAAGATTCAACTCTTTCTGGGTGAACACATACTGAAGGTTTTTATGGTCTGTGAACACATCTACGTGAACACCATATAATTAATGTCTCCAAATCTTTAGGGCAAACACCACTGCTGCAAGCTTGAGGTCATGAGTCGGATAATTATTTTCATGCACCTTAAGTTGTCTAGAAGCATAAGCTATAACCTTACCTCACTGCATCAACACACAACCTAGGCTGACTCTGGATGCATCACAATAGATAACATAACCGTCTGAACCCTCTGGTAGAGTCAAAACAGGAGCTGTAGTCAACCTTGTTTTCAGCTCTGTGAAACTTTTCTCACAACCATCTGACAACTGAAAGTTAACCTTTTTTCTCAGTCAACTTAGTCAATGGAGAATCTATGAATGAAAATCCTTCCACGAACCTTCTGTAATAACCTGCTAGACCCAACAAACTTCTGATATCTGTAGGAGAGGTAGGTCTGGGCCATTGTTTCACTGCTTCTATTTTCTGAGAATCCACTTGGATCCCTTCGCTAGATACTATATGCCTGAAGAAAGCAACTGATTGCAACCAAAACTCACATTTACTAAATTTAGCAAACAACTGGCGATCTTAGAGAATTTGCAGAACAACTCTCAAATGATTCACATGTTCTTCCTCATTCCTAGAGTAAATGAGGATATCATCAATAAAGACAATAACGAACAAGTCCAAATACTGCTTGAACACTCTGTTCATCAAATCCATGAAAGCTGCAGGAGCATTGGTTAGTCCAAATGACATAACTACTAATTCATAATGGCCATACCAAGTTCTGAAGGCTGTTTTTGGAATTTCACTGTCTCTGACTCTGAGCTGATGATAACCGGATCTGAGGTATATCTTCGAATAATGACTAGCACCCTGAAGTTGGTCGAACAAGTCATCAATCCTAGGGATAGGGTAATTATTCTTGATGGTGACTTTGTTCAACTGGCGATAGTCAATGCACATTCTGAGAGAACCATCTTTTGTTTTCATGAACAACACTGGTGCACCCCATGGCTAAATACTAGGTTTGATGAAGCCCTTATCTAGAAGGTCTTTCAACTGCTCTTTCAATTCCTAAAGCTCAGCTGGAGCCATTTTGTAAGGAGGAATAGAAATAGGCTGGGTATCTGGAAGAAGATCAAATCCAAAGTTGATTTCCCTTCAAGAGGAACTTCGGGAAGATCTTTTGGAAACACTTCTAGGAACTCATTAACTACTGGAACTGACTAAAGAGTTGGGGTTTCAGAGCTTGAATCCTTAACCCGAACTAGATGATAAAGAAAACCTTTAGAGATCATCTTTCTGGCGCTTAGCTACTACCCTTCCATTCTAAGATTGGTTCGTCTGGAAATTGAAAATGAAGAATCCTAGTTCTATAATCGACTGAGGCATAACATGAATGTAACCAATCCATGCCTAGAATGATATCGAAGTGTACCATTTCTAACTCTACAAGATCTCCTGAGGTGACTTTATGAGAGACTGTGATAGGGTAATATCTGAATACCCATCTAGCTATAACTGGGTCACCAACTGGAGTAGAGACTGAGAAGGGTTCTAAGAGAGTTTCTGGACTAACATCGAATGTGATTGCTATATAAGGAGTTAAGAAGGAAAGAGTAGCCCCTGGATCTAACAAAGCATAAATATCTAAGTTAAAGACTCGTAACGTACCAGTAATTACATTAGGAAAATCTTCTTGATCCTGGCGAGCCTGAAGAGCATACAACCTGTTTTGGCACTGACCGCCACTTATACCAGATGAGTTACCCTGTTGAGTCGGGCGACCTGCTGGTGCTGCTGAAGTTGTGGACTGAGCTCTACCATTATTAACTCCTTGCCCCTGCTTAGAAGAAGGACAATCTCTCAACGTGTGACCAGTTTGACCACACCCAAAACATCCTTCCTTTCCTGCAAGACACTCGCCCGGATGGTTCTTACCACACTTAGGACAAGTTGGGTAGGTTCTGGTACCTGAAACACTCCCCTGAGACTTAGAGTCTGATGCCCTACCTTTCTAATCCTGTCGGAACCTGGAGCATGGAGCACTACCTGATGAAGGTGCTGGGATTGAAGACTTTTGCTAGACTTGTAAGCAATTTCCACCACCCGATTTCTGTTGAGAATACTCATAGCTACATGTCCTAGCATTTTTGTTCTCCTTAGCCCATTCCCTAAGCATATCTCACTCAACCTGCTGAGCTTGATTCATGAGCCTATAGATGTTCATATTTTCCAGCAACATAGCATTTCTACACTCTGTTTTCACCAAGTCGGATACCCCATACAAAAACTTGCTCATTTGAGCTTTGGAATCGGCAACCATGTGAGGAGCATACTTGGAGAGTTGGGTGAACTTGTGTCCATACTCTTGGACTGTCATGTTACCTTGCCTCAAATTCGTGAACTCCTGAGCTCTTGCCTCTCTCAACTCTCTTGGAAAGAACCTGTCCAGAAAAGTCTCACTAAAGCATTCCCAAGTGATAGGAGCTGCCTATATACCCCTGTTCTCTTTCCATTGAGTATACCAGATATGAGCTACATCCTTAAGCTGATAGGATGCCAACTCTACCCTATCATTACCTGTCACTTGTATCACTCCAAAGATCTTCTTGACCTCATCTATGAAATTTTGGGGATCCTCACCAATCTGCGATCCTAAGAACTCTGGCGGATTCATCCTAACAAAATCACGAACTCTAGCTGCAGCTGATCCAACATTAGCATTTGCAGGAGCTGGAACTTGCTAGTTGTTCTGCTTAGTCACACTCTGAGCCAAAAGTTCGATAGCGTTCCGAAACTCTGCATTCAAAACTTCCTGATCTGGGACCGGAGGAGCTGCGTTAGCATTCATAGCGTTAGCTCTACGAGGAGGCACGATCTGAAATGCATAATGTCGAATTAGAAATGAGAAGTTGGATCATACCTTACGCACGATAAGAGTAGCAAAGAAAGTGAAGTTTTCCTAAAAGACTTCGTAGCCTCCCTCTCATTAGATGTGTTACACTTCACACCCATGAAAAGGACTCTACTTTGTGTGGCTTTTCAGACATCCTAGGACTCTTGAACCTAATGCTCTGATACCAAGTTTGTCACGCCCCGATCTACCCCCAGGACGCGGACACGGGACCTAGGATCACGAGGGACCCCAAGCTAACCCTGAGCTGGCATATTCTAAGCATTCTAAATAAAATTGAAGTAAAGTAATATTGTGCGGAAGCTAAATCATGAGATAAACGGAAGTGATGGGGAATACCCATATACTATCTGAATATATAAAACTGAGAGTTTAACAACAACTGAAAGGTCAAACTCAAATGCCTATGTCTGAAATAAAGCCTCGAACTGACTAAAAATGCTGGGACATGCCCTAGCTAAATCTAGCAAAAGTAAAACTAAGACTAAAAGCAAAGGAACATGTCTGTCGTCCTCGGAGAATGAGGACTCACCACTAATACTGCTGAGCTGGAGATCGGGAACCGATCTATGCATGATCTGGAAGCTGAGAACCTGAACCTACATCACGAGAAGATGTAGTGCAGAGTATGTGTCAGTACTTGAAAGGTACAGAGCATGCAGGATAGAGTAAAGCTTAATAATAACATAACTGAACAAAGCATATAACTGAGCAATGATATGATATAAGCATGGTACTATACTGAGAATACTGAACATGAACTAACTGAATGCAATGACCAAGTTTATAACATGCCGAGACTGAAATCTGACTGTAACAGATAACATGGTCAATGCAATAGAATCTGACTATGAGGGAGCTACTAATAACCGACATAAAACCATATGAGCTAAATGTGGAGTCCGATGTATACGCCCCATCGAGAGGATCCAATATACCCTGCCAGAGGCATAGAGGCATGATTGGCGTGATCACTAAAATGATGCCCACAGAGGGGACTTACAACCTACGGGAGCACGCAGTTCTGGGACTTGAGGGTGACTGATCCTAGTCCAACTTGATATTAAGTCTACTCTCAACTGATTATGTAAATAACACATTATGAATGAATTTCTGTAATACTGGATAACTCAAAATACTGACATGCTAACTGAAAATGTAACATTAATGTACTGATAATGAAACATTCGAATTTGAGGCATGTATATTTGAAATAACTGACCTAGCATGTGTAATTCATGAACTAAAAGAACTACATAGCTAGGGTTCTGAGTTTATGAAAGAATCTATGGAAAACAATACTAAAATCATGATAATCTGATTAGGAACAATATAGTAACTAATTCATAATGATCTGCTAAAATTCTAGAAACCCTAGGTCTAGATAATATGAAGGGAATCAAGAATCTGACTGAATTCTAGGGACCTAATGGGTGAAAGGAACCCACTAGTGAAATCACACATACCTGGTGACAAATTCCACTAAGAAATCTTTCAATTTCGGGGCTGGAACTGAGGAAAGCTCACTGCGTTCTTGAACTAGGGCTTGGTCGACTCTTTTTCCTTCTTCTTAATTAACTTGATGAAATTTAGGAGAATGAGTTGACTTCGGTAAGTTATAATTTAGTTACTAGGCTAAAACTAATCAAAACCACGTAGTTTAGGGTTAAACGACGTAGTTTAGGGGTCCAAAGCATAGGGAAAAGACCAAACAATCCCTGAGTTAAAATCTATCGGGGTCACCGACGGACCGTGGATGCACCGACGGTCCGTTCTGGTCAACTGTCGATCGTTACTGGGAGTTGAAATTTGGGGGTCTGACCTACGGTCGGTAGGTCCTGGCGTGGTTCTACCCTAAGCCAAATTTTTTGGGCTTTCTAGGGATGGGCTCCAGGTGGCCAACCACGGGCCACCACCTACGGTCTATGGGTCACCCTACGGTCCGTAGGTGGCACCGTTTGTGGTACCTCCAACTTCTAGAATTCTGCATTCTGGTCTATATAGGATACGGGGTGTAACAGAACAAGTCCAAATACTGCTTGAACACCCTGTTCATCAAATCCATGAAAGTTGCAGGAGCATTGGTTACTCCAAATGACATAAATACAAATTCATAATGACCATACCGAGTTCTGAAGGCTGTTTTCAGGATGTCACTATCTCCGACTCTTCGTTGATGATAACTGGATCTGAGGTCTATTTTTGAAAAGTGACTAGCACCCTGAAGTCGGTCGAACAAGTCATCAATCCTGGGGATAGGGTACTTATTTTTAATTGTGACTTTGTTCAACTTTCGATAGTCAATGTACATCCTCAGAGAACCATCTTTCTTTTTCACGAACAACACTGGTGCACCCCATGGCGAAATACTAGGTCTGATGAAGCCCTTATCTAGAAGGTTTTTCAACTGCTCTTTCAACTTCTTAAGCTCAGCTGGAGCCATTCTGTAAGGAGGAATAGAAATAGGTTGGGTATCTGGAAGGAGATCAATTCCAAAGTCGATTTCCCTTTCAGGAAGAACTCTGGGAAGATCTTCTGGAAACACTTCTGGAAACTCATTGACTACAGGAACTGACTCAAGAGTTAGGGCTTCAGAGTTAGAATCCTTATACCCCTTGGAAATCATCTTTCTGGCCTTAAGGTAAGAAATGAATCGACCCATAGGCACTGAGCTACTACCCTTACATTCTAAGACTGGTTCGCTAGGAATCTGAAAATGAATGATCCTAGTTCTACAATCAACTTAGGCATAACAGAAATGTAACCAATCTATGGTTAGAATGACATCAAAGTCTACCATTTCTAACTCTACAAGATCTGCTGAGGTGACTTTCTGAGAGACTGTGACAGGGCAATTTCTGTATACCCGTCTAGCTATGATTGGGTCACCTACTAGAGTAGAGACTGAGAATGATTCTGAAAGAGTTTCTGGACTGACACCAAAATTCACTGCTATATAGGGAGTTACAAAGGAAAGAGTAGCCCCTGGATCTAACAAAGCATAAACATCTAAGTGAAAAACTCGTAACGTACCAGTGACCACATCAGGAGAACCTTCCTGATCCTGGCAAGCCTGATGAGCATACAACCTTTTCTTGCGCTGACCTCCACCTGTACTAGATGAAGTACCCTGCTGAGTTGGGAGACATGTTGGTGCTGCTGGAGCTGTAGACTGGGTACTACTATTGTTACCTCCTTGCCCCTGTTTGGCAGAAGGGCAATCCCTCAACCTATGGCCAGATTGACCACATCCAAAACACCCTTCTTTCCCTACAAGACACTCGCCCGGATGGTTCTTACCACATTTTGGACAATTTTGGTAGGTTCTGGTACCTGAAACACTCCCCTGAGACTTAGAGCCTGGTGCCCTACTTTTTTGATCTTCTCTAAACCTGGGAGATGGAGCACTAGCTGATAAAGGTGCTGGAGCTGAAGATCTTTGCTCAAACTGCGAGCGATTTCCACCACCCGATTTCTGCTGAGATTACTCACAGTTACATGTCCTAGCCTTTTTGTTATCCTCAGCTAGTTCTCTAAGCTTATCTCCCTCAATCTATTGATCATGAGTCATGAGCCTAGAGATGTTCATATCCTCTAACAACATAGGAAATTTGCACTCTGTTTTTACCAAATCGGATACTCCATACAGAAACTTACTCATCTGTGCCCTCGAATCAACAACCATATGAGGAGCAAACCTGGAGAGTTGGGTGAACTTGAGTCCGTACTCTTGGACTGACATTGTACCTTGCCTCAAATTCATGAATTCCTGAGCCTTAGCCTCTCTCAACTCTCTTGGAAAGAACCTGTCCAGAAAAGCTCCAGTAAAGCATTCCCAAGTCACAGGAGCTGCATCAGTACCCTTGTTTTCATTCCATTGAGTGAACCAAATGTGAGCTACATCCTTGAGCTAGTAGGATGCCAACTCTACCCTATCATTCCCAGTTACTTGCATCACTCCAAAGATCTTCTTAACCTCATAGATAAAAAAATTTGGGTCCTCACCAACCTATGACCCTAGAAACTCTGGTGGATTCATCCTAATGAAATCACGAACCCTGGCTGCAGCTGATTCATTATTAGCATTGGGAGGAATTGGGGCCTGCTAATTGTTCTGGTTAGTCACACTCTGAGCCAAAAGTTGAATCGCATTCTGAAACTCTGCATTCGAAACCTCTTGATCTGGGACTGGAGGAGCTGCGTTAGCATTCCTGACGTTAGCTCTACGAGGAGGCATGATCTGAACCGCATAACGACGAGTTAAAAGGTAGATCATACCCAGGCACCATAAGAATAACAAAGAAAGTGAAGTTTTTCCTAAAACACTTTGTAGCCTCCCTCTCATTAGATGTGGTGCACTTCACACCCATGAAAAGGACTCTACTTAGTGCGGCTTTTCAGACATCCTAGGACACTTAAACCTAATGCTCTGATACCAACTTTGTCACGCCCCGAGGCTACCCCCTTGACGTAAACACGGGACCTAGGATCACGAGTGACCCCAAGCTAACCCTGAGCTGGAATATCATAAGCAAACTGAATATATCCACGAAAAGATAACTAATGCGGAATCTAAATCAAGAGATAACTGAAATGATGGGGAATACCCAATACTGATCTAATTATATGCAAGACTATGAGTTTAATAACACCTGGAAGATCAAACTCAAAACTAAAACTGAATCTAATACTATGTCTGAAATAAGCCTCTAACTGACTATAGATGCTAGGACATGTCCCTAGATAGCTCTAGTAAAAACTGAAAATAAAATAAAAGACTGAAATAGGAAACATGTCTATCGTCCTCGAAGAATGAGGACTCACCACTAAAGTTGCTGAACTGGAGATCGGGAACCGATCTATACGTGATCTGGATGCTGAGGACCTGAACCTACATCACGAGAAGATGTAGCGCAGAGTATGCATCAGTACTTGAAAGGTACTGAGCTGCATGATAGAATAAAGGTGAACAATATATACATAACTGAATAAAGCATACTGATCAATGATATAATCTGAACATGATGGAAATACTGAAATACATTGAATACTGAGCTAACTGAATACAATGACTAAGTACATAACATGCTGAAACAGAATACTCAAATGTAACTGGGAACCTGGTCAAATGCACTAGAATCCAACTATGGGAGCTACTTATAACCGACATAAAACCACGTGAGCTAAACGTGGAGTCTGATGTATACTCCCCATCGAGAGGACCCAATATACCTTGCCAAGGGTATAGAGGCATGACTGGCGTGATTACTAAATGTAATGCCCACAGAGGGGACTTATAAACCTACGGGGGCACGTAGTTCTGTGACTATTCGTGTACGCTAAACCCTAGTCCGCTCGGTCTAAGCCTACTCCCAACTAGAAATATGAACAATGTAACATAATTGAATTATACTGGATAGCTCATTATTCTAACATGCTAACTAAGAATGCGACATTTATACATGACAATGAGACATTCGAAATCTGAGGCATGTATATCTGTTTAAACTGACCTAGCTATTGTAATTCATGAACTAAATGAATCTACACCACTAGGGTTCTAAATATCATACAAGGAACTAAGCAACAATATGATAATCTAATTTGGATCATTATAACAGCTAAAACCCAACAATTTCTACATTCAAGAAAACCCTAGGTGTAGATAATATGAAGGGAATCAAGATTCTAACTGAAATCTAGGGATCTAATGGGTGACAAAAACCCACTAGTGAAATTCCACATACCTAGTGACGAATTTCACGGAGAAATATTTTGATTTCGGGGCTGGAACAGACTAAAACATGCTGCGTTCTTGGACTAGGGCTGCTCGACTGCTTTCTCCTCTTTTCGTTCTAATGGGATGAATTTTTGAGAATGAATTGACTAGGGAAGGTTCTAATTTAGTTGCTAGGCTAAACCTGACAAAAAATACGTAGTTTAGGGGTCCAACGCATAGGAAAAAGACCAAACGACCCCTGACTTAAAAGCTGTCAGGGCCAACCGATGGACTGACCGACTATCCGTGGACTCACCCACGGTTCGTCCTGTAAACTGGCTTCAGAGAGGGGCTGTTGAGGGGTCTGGTCCACGGCCCGTGGTTTGACCTACGGTCTGTGGGTCGACCCTTAGACATTTTTTCTGGACTGTTTCTGGGGAGGGCTGCAGGTGCCCATCCACGGACCCCACCTATGGTCTGTGGGTCACCCTACGGTCCGTGGGTGGTGCTCGTCGGTGGCACCTGTAACTTTTTATTTCTTCAATCTGGTCTGTCTAGGATACGGGGTGTTACAACAACGGGAAGTCGAACCATCAGCTACCTCGAAACCAAGCCTGAACATGCCTAAGACACTTGAGCCTTCCCTTTCCGGAGTCTTTCAACTTGTTCTTGGTATAAAATAATTAATTAATGCAAGGATCAATAAACAAGGCCTAATTTACCCGGATTATAATAAAATATCAACCCAAGGCCAAACCCATGATCCTAATGCTCAACTAGGGCTTTTCCCACCATTAACTTCAGGCCAAAACCCTCCCCCGACGATAATTAACAAGGATTCTAAGTTCTAAGAATCGAAATACGTATTAGGGGAGTAATTAACTTACCTTTGGCGCTAGAATTATTTGAAATTTGATGAGAATTTTCCCTAGGTCGTCCCTTAAGAACGAGGTTTTGCAGAAAATAACGTGTTAGGGGTTTTTCCCCGGTTTTAGTCATGACTGGCCCGCCAAAGCGACCCCATCCCACCACGGCGGCCCTGCCCAGGCTGGATTAAGTCAGCCCCAGCGGCTTGCATGGAGACAGAAACTCAGAATTTGAGTTACAAGCTCCCATTTCGCAATACACCTTCAAACCTTGACGTTCTAAAACTACCGTTTCCCGCCAAGATCGGTTTCAGGAGTTCTACTCGCCTGAATTCGATTCCATAAAGTCGTACAGGCTCCTTACCTTCTTGTATATCCACTCAAATGATCAAACTCATAATTAAATCCCCTATTCATTACCGTATTTCCCTAGACCTCACCTGACTAACATTTTGTCCAAGTCTGGCCTAAGCGGGAAATTTCCAAATTACTACTTAGAAGTTTTCTAGCCCAAATTTCTTCCCCATTGGCTTTTCCACAACGACAGGAACAAGTTGTTACAGAGGACGTACAAACCCAACACTATGAAGGCTTACATACCTCGAAAGAATCAAATTCTTGGCGAAATTCCTCAACGCTTGAAGCTTTTCTCCCTTTTCTCCTCTTTGAACTTTGCCCTAACTTTTCAAAACGTTTTAGACTTTCGCGTAAACTGATTTTAATCAGCTTTGAACCCTAATTTGGGTGGAAAAAACGTGTGGAATTAGTGGGGTAAGGAAAATACCAAAATACTCCTCCTTAATTCGGATGAATTTCCTTAACTTGACATGCTAAACTCAAACGGGAATATCTCCCTCATCCGAACTCAGAATTTAGCAAATTCAGTGACACTGAAAAGAGGACTCAAAAATATTTCATTTTTTATCTCATGGGCCACCTAACTCATCCTGTGCTGAATGTTATGATCGTTTGAAGTTGACCCAAAACTCACAATTGAAGTCTAACTTGCACAAATCCTAAATTTGCTCTTTCCAATTTAGTTCTTTCTATATTTAGCTCTTTCTAAATTTAGATATTTCTAAGACCGAGGTGTTACATGTCACGTCTAGGGTATACATTGAGTCATGACAGTCCTTCACTATGATGATTGATACTAGGTGAAACAGAGCCACAATACCAATTCTAGTGACAGAACCAGTGGTCAAAGACTAAGACAAAGGTAGAGGTAGAGGTAGAGGGAGGGTGACACCCACCAAGGGTGTATTTTGGGCCATATTTCACCTTTTTTGAGTTTATATTCTGATCTAAAGGAATCTAGGAGACCTTGTATTTTGCAGCACTACTTCCAAATCTGAGAGTGAGCTACTTCTATTTGGGTTTCTACAAATCTTCTTCATTCTTATGTCTTTCTTTCTTGAACATTAATACTATTACTTATTCTATAGTTATTCTTACTCTTAAACTTTTTAGTTAGATGGTTTAGTATGATGACTTTCAGATTCTGGAGATGTAATAGTTTAGACTTCCACTATTTTATGATTTATTTTGTGACTTAGAATTATTTTCTTTTGCCTTTATATTTGGGATAGAATTGTTAGATGTTGCATGAGTAATGATGTTAAGCATTGGTTCGCTCATAGATGTATTAATGTGGGTGGTATTCAAGATGGTTTGGATTATGACATCATCAATTTAGCCCATTATTATTATTATTAGCTTTCACATTATTCAGTGTTCAATCTTCTAGTATGTTAGACCAAGGGTTTCTTGGATCAGAAGTGATTTTGATTGTCGGCCACACCTTCGGTGTAGATCAAAGGCACAACACTTTTTAGTATATTAAAATTTGTAACATAAATTTAGAGGAGAACCTAGAAATTAAAAGTTTATGATTCCCATTGATATGCTAATATAATTCTTCATGATAATAACTGTATTCATAGTCAAATAAAATATTCACAAATAATTAGTGGATTTCTTAAATTAACATATGCTCATAACTATCACAATAGATTTATCATAGTAAGAATTGGATGAAGGAAGTGAAAATATCAAATTGGCAGACTATGCTTTTATTAAAATACGACAAAATTTTCTCTAATTTTTCATTATAATAAGATAAGTGTTCTATTAATCTCAAATATGTCTTAATTTTTTCTTTCAACAACAAGGACATGTGCAAAATCCTAGGACACAATGTGGTTTACATCCACAAGAACATTTACCCAAATAAATATTGTCTTTCTTGAAAGAAACATTCCTCCTTATTCCCTCAACACATCCACAAATTCCATCTGAACAAATCGAAATTCCAAGTTGACAAGAAGGAGCACAATCTTTTGTTGTTTGACACTTTTGATCTTTTCCGAATACTATACATGATTGTGAACCTATATCAAAAATAAAAATAAATGTTAATGTCATTAGTTCAAGTAAATTCATAGACAATACATAGAAATCAAACATATATAATTTCTTCAAGTTACTACCACTATTTTATAATGAAGGTCAATCAATTAATATTGATATGATCTGTTGATCATAGTTTATTTTGCAAACTTCAAATGAATAACAAATGAAGAAATATATATTTCCTATATTTTTCTTTGTACGTTAGATTAGTTATGAACTAAGTTTAACGAAAAAAAGTTTTAAAATATTTCATAATATTTGTATGGTTATACTAGGTTTGGCTATGATAATTGCCTCGGTGAAGCCATATAGTCAATTAAAATATCTAAGTTTACCTTAAACTATCAAATTATTATTTATGTATTCTCTGTAATAATTTGATGCATACCCTGGTGAGGAATTAAATAGATCTAAATATACCCTTAAATAATTAATAAATATTCAAAAATACACTTACTTGAGTTCCACCAAATCAATCAAATCAGACTCATTGTTCTATGATTAAAAAAAATGTTATTGGGAGAAAATATATTTGAAACAAATGATAATAATATGGGTCAATAGGTAAACATATAAAAAATCTAACACAAATTCCAAATGTTAACCTTATATATACACACACATATATATATATATATATATATATATATATATATATATATATATATATAT
>JAJONR010006433.1:0-22720 GCA_029582245.1 Solanum etuberosum
GTAATACATTTTTAATTCATTTTGTAGTTTATTGGTGATGTGCATGAAAAAACATGACTAATTAGATTATTTCACTACTACTAAAAAGTAGATTTGTGGCATTGACGATTTCCCAACATATCTATGTTTATCAAGCATTATTGAGCAAGCACTTGTACCCCTATTTGATGTTGATACCAACTGACACACCCCTAGATCGTCCTTTACTTGTTTAAACCGAATTTTTAGTTGAATTGTTATAGTTAAATCCAAAATCTTTTTATTAACTTAGGTGGAATCATCCACCCACTTGTTCTAATTACTAAAATGAATTGATTTACATCTTAATTTCCTAATTAAATTCTTTGAATTATATCACTCCTTGCTGGATTTGACCCCGACTCTTTTGTTGGGTATTTATATTGCTAGCGATCGCTTACTCATAAAATTATTTTTGAGGGTAATTTGAGTGTTATCATGAGGGAGAGATGCTAAAAATAATTATGAGAAAATTTCATAAAAGGCTTTTGTATAGGTGTATATTATGCCGTTCTACGAGATTTTTGTTATTTACATAACATCATTACTTTTTTATTTTATTGTTTTAGAGTTCTGGCGCAATTGTATCACATATATCATTCAAACTGTTGCCATTAAATGTGCAACTCCTTAACTTATACAAGTAATTAATGCAACAATGTGACCAATTATATTAATTTATAAATTTTATGTTATTGATTTGTTGTAGATTTGTAAATAAGACACCAATAACAATCTATTGCAAAATATTTTTTAAAAATATATGACGATTTTCATCTCCCCATTTGCTTCATTTTTTATTTATTTATTGGGTGGATTAGTGTATCAAATTTAGTTTATTATTGTGCTGTATTAACTATGTCAATCATTCAAGTTATAGTACAATATTTTAGGATCCAAAACACAGAGAAAAATTACATAATCACAATTGCATATATTATGAAATTTATAGTATATTAATACCTTTCTCATATATGATGCATCATGATAACTTTCTGATACATTATGAAATGACACATTTTCGATTGAAGCCGTGCCATGATACATTTCTGGCTAATGACATAACGATACCTTTTTGATATATCATGTATCATGATACCCTTTCGATACATTGCATAATGATATCTTTTCGATACATGTTATACCATGATCCGTTTTAGATACATGATGTATCATAATACAATGGAAAGTTTGAAGAAATCACATACATATTTGATACTTTATGTTTGAATGACTATCCTTCAGTAACAATCTTAGCATTGGAAAACGAAAAATAAAGGTACATTTAGCTTTAATCAAAATATTTATCTGGTATGAATAGAAACAAAAGCGCACTTATTAAACTATATAATTTGAACTTGAAGAAAGTAAAAGTAACTCGTGATAAATTGATGGAGTTACGATGTGAGAGAGAAATATCGATAGTACGGGAGAGAGAAAAAATCGGTCAAATAAAATGTCTGATTATGCGTAAAATAGAGGAATAAGTATAACCATGTAAATTTTTCATTAAAATAATACAATAGCTTTGAAAGATAATTATTTTAATGTGGGGTTTTAATGAGTAAATATAAAATTTATGTTTGTCTAGTTATGTAGATTTTCTAAAAAATTATTGGGTCAGGTCCACCAATATGTTAATAAGCCTATTAGCCCATTAGCCCATTAGTTTGTCATGATCCTTAACCCTAATCCTTGGTGTATAAATACATCATTATGAGTGCAAAAAAAAGGGAAAGGTTCATTTCACCACATTAGACGGCAAAAATATTCTTCATCTTCTGAGGATATTGGACTCTGGATAAATGGATTCATCCATTTTCTGAGAATACCAACTATACAAATCGTGAAAGTTACAGATCTTCTTCCGTAAAATAAAATCTTGTAAGCTTCCTAAACTAGTATTTATATATAATATATGGTCTTGTATGAGATAGTTAAATGGAAGGTCTCCATTAATGTATCCTAACTTGTTTTTGCCTGAGATGTACATCTCTGCAACTTGAGACCAAATTTCATAATTAGTGTCATTCAACTTGATGTCAATTGGCGCTGCGATAGATTTATGATTAGTTACAATTGATGTATGACTTAACATCTTAGGTATTCTAGATGTTAAGTAAATGAGGATGGAGTTCTCTCATTGGGAATTTTTCTTGAAATGACACAATCTCCTAACGTTTTAATCTTTGGTCTCTTTCTTTTTTTACTTTTTGTTATTACACATAAAGAAGCCTCAATTATTGAAGAATATGTTAACGCTTTGATACCATGTTAAAAATAATTTTTTATTCTTTTTTTACAATAAATACAAGATGCAGTCTATATAACCTATACAAGATATCTATACTTGGAATGTAATCAATTACAATACATAACTTTAGGCTATGAATCTTTAATTTCATAATTATAAGAAGGGATTCCTATTATCCGGTCACAAGATCTTCTATTACAACTCTTTATTGTTATAGCTCATACAATATTTTTGTCATTTTTTAAAATTTATATATTGTCTAATATTTTTAATAATAAAAAATATTTTTATTTAAGTTACGTGAAATTGAACAAAAATATTTTCCTTTAATAGCTTTATGACACTCCAAATTAAGATAAGAAGTCTCACATCGCCATAACACAAGAGATATGTTGGATATATATATAAGCATACCTTACACACTAGTGACACGTTTTAAAGTCGTATGAGTCTAGATAAGAGTGGTCAATATCAGTAGCGGACTGATTTGTTACAAATGGTATCAGAGTCACTCATGTGTCAGTCTTGTCGATGTGGGCAAGAGTTCAACTGAGTTTAGACAAATTTTGATAAGGCGGGACAAACCTCAGTGCTGAATCTAGGCAAATTCCATGCGGTAGGGCAAACTTTTGTGAGACCGTTGAGTTAATAAGAGGGGGTGTATGTGACACATCAACTTAAGATAAGAAGTTCCAATCGACAAAACATAAAATAAATATTGGATATATAAGTAAGCATGTCTTACACCCTAGTGACATGTTTTAAATGCGTGTGGTTCTACGCCCAAAAAAGACAATATCACTAGAGGGTTGGATTGTTACAAGTTTGATCCCAAAATGCCCCTAGTATTACTTAATTGGGTCAAACATGTTTTTTTTCTAATGAACATATATTTTTTTAAACACGTTTTTTACCTGATAAATTTTTAATTTTTTAATAAATCTTTTTTCTTGTTTTTTCCTTTTAAAAATCTCTTTAACTAATAGGAAAACAGGAAATAATTTAACTTCTACTTAATGTTGTTTTATAAATTAAGATAGAATAATCCCATTCACTTTTTTTAGACGATAATATAGACCATATATATAAAATCATAGTAACCTACCATTTATATTCATTTAGATAGCAATAAAAAAATTCTAATGAAATGGAAAATAATTTATTTCTTAACTTTTTGGAATTGAAAAAGAATAAATGTTACATTTTTATGAGGAGATTACTTCACTTCCTTTTTCTCCCATTAAAATGAGTTTTTAGTTGCAGTAAAATTGTAAGAAGAAGAACAAGATAGGTGTGTATTTGATTTCAGAGTGAAGGTTTTTACCCCTATTTTGGCATTGCATTTTAAATATTTGGAAAAATGTGTGAAAATAATTTATTTTTCCTCCTTGAATTGAATGCTCTATCTCAATAGCATTTTAATAAGAAGTTGAAAAATATTATAGAAATGCATTAAAATTATCTTACTTATTAATAATGATACATAAACTTTGTGTTATATTGCAGATGAAAAGTATGGCTAGTGTTTTTTTTCATCTCTACTAGGATTTGAACCCAATGATCTTCCATGATTCTCATTGTCTTCATTGAAACCGCGAGATCACACCCCTTAGTTCAATAATGCATATTTTTTCTCATTTTGGATATAGCTCACATCAAGAATGTTAAGTCAGAGCATATTTACCTTGAGTCTGACTGGTCACATTTTGTTTACTCAAAATGTAGTGGCAACGTCAAAATTTCTTCTTTTGTTAATTTAATGACGTAGAAATTCAGGATTTTTTTTTTGATGTGTAAATAAACGATAGTTTGGGGTTGGTGATGCTTATCTTATGGAATTGATGTAGTAGGCTTGAAATAACATATGTAAGAATTTACGTTTATGAATTTTCAATAAGGGTGATGGTTCAAGTATTATATAGATTTGATTTATAGGTTAGATAACTAATGGTGACTAGGTCATTAAATATAAGAGATCCTTAAGCATTAGGATGATAGAAGTGAACACAACTCTATTGTATATCATAGAGCTAGAAGCATTATGAATTTATGATTTCTAGATCTATGATACACAACTCTCGGTGCATGCGCCTATGATTTATTAATATGCTCAATCCTATGTAGTCATGATACATTCTTGATGACTAGTAAAATCCAATACATTAAGTATGTTTACAGAACATATTTCCTAAACAACTCGTGCCTATGATTTTGTTGTTCTAGACCCTACCTACGTTCACCCATAGTAATGTTAGATAGTTGTAACATGTTCTATGCTTATTTTATTTTTTAATTGAAATTTTATATCTATCATTGCCACTGAGAAACAATTACAATTGGAGAAAGAGGACTAGACCTTTCCTTCTTGAAGGTTACAGTAGCAATAGGCAAAAAAAGTTGCACAAAGGTGGCAACTAGCAAAAAGACTTCTCAAGGAGGGTCATAGTAAATCAGGGAAGGCTTCCTTTTTTTAATCCTAAAGGATGGAAATTTCCATTTATCTAAGTTGAGGAGTCCCTTAACATGTGCTGGCAGACCGGATGTGTCGGTAAGAACTATGGTGGTGTTGGTTAGATGACTATAAGAAGCAAGTTTGTCAGCCACTCTTTTGGCTTCCCTATAGCAGTGATTGATCTGAATGTTGCGTCTGAGGATCAACTCCCTGATTTCATCCACCGTTTCTCTCATCCTCCAAGGAGTAGACCATAAATTGAGTATACTATTTAGGAGGAGGAGGGAATCAGTTTCAATTGTAGTAAAGATGTGTCCATTGGGAATACACCACTTCAGGCCAAAGAGAAAGGCGTTTGCTTTAGCATTGTTGCTGGTTCCATTTCCCAGGGGAAGAATAAAGGCCATAATACAATTTTCATTTGAGTCTCGCACCACTCCACCTCCTCCACTAGATTCTCCAATGCAAGAGCCATCAGTATTCAACTTCACGGAGTGATGCGAGGGTCTCGACCATTTAACTGTGGTGTGGATAGTGTCTTCAAGTTGTATTTCCATGAGCTTAAGTAGGCTTTCCCAATTCTCCGGAAGGTTAATGTTGGAGAAAACCTCTTTGGTTAAGTGGCAGATATTGAAGGCTATCAGAGAAATAGATCTTTTGGTGGATGGTCTCTCTTCCTCATATCTAGAGTTGCACCTTGATCTCCATAATTCCCAGATAATGTTTGGAGGGATGATACTTAAAACATATTCAGCAACTGGATTTTTGGATGTGGAATTCCAGCATCTTTGGAGCAATTCTCTGAGATTTGTGTGCCTTGTGATAATGCCCATTCTTCCAATTATGGAGCTCCAGATTCGTTGTGCGTAGTTTCCTTTGCAAAATAGGTGTTATGAGGATTCAAGTCCAGGGTACATACCTGTAGCAACACAACAAACACATTTAGAAACATTGGTTATATCGACTATCTTATCATCAGTAGGCATTCTATTATGAATAGCCATCCATGTAACACAAGACATTTTATATGGTACATGTTTGTGCCATATCTTTGCATTAATAAGAGAAAAAGGTCTCCTCTTTCTCAAAAGCTTCCAGGCTGAAGATACTGAGAACTTCCCAGATTCAGCAGCGGTCCAGAGAAGAATATCGTCAAGATTATTTGCGAAGTTGATGTGAAAACTGGTAATGATATATTTGATGTGATTCGGGGGTCGAGGGTTGAGGGAATTCCAGTTCCAGTGACCCTGTTGAAAGACATCCTTAATAGGAATATGTTGGTATATACGGGTGTTCTCCAAGAGTTCGTATAACGGACCATGTTCATTCCATTTATCGAACTAGAAACTAGAGTTCCCTCTGTTAGTTTTCCAAAGAATTTTTTGTTCCACCTCCTCTCTAATTTTTAGCATTGCCTGCCAACTATGTGACTGCCCTGGTTTCCACTAGACAATGGTAGGGTGATCATCACTATAGTATTTGGCCTTCAAGAAATTAGTCCAAAGAGATTCAGTAGTTCTGAATCTCCACCATTGTTTAGCCGTGAAAGCCTTGCAAGTGTCTTCGAGTTTTCTAAAATTTGATCCCCCCTCATTGTACGGGTAGCTAAGATTTTCCCAAGAAACCCAGTGATATTTCTTATCTTCCTCATTACCTGACTAGTAGAACCGAGTAAGATACCTCTCAATCACCGCAAGAGTTTCTTTAGGGGGATGGACTACTGCCAAAGTATGAACATTTAGGGCAAGCAGGACATGCCTAATGAGAGTCACCTTTCCTCCTGTGGACAACAATTTAAGATGCCACCGTTTAATTTTATTGGTAATTTTGCAGATCAGATCAGTGAAGATTTCAAGGAGTTTCCTCCCATTATGTGTGGGGCATCCCAGATATTTAATAGGAAGATGCTCGTATCTCATATGAAGAATTTTTCCAACCCTTTTGATACAGATAAGGGGGGTGGTAGGAGCCATGGTGTAGGAGCATTTGTTCTTGTTGATTGATTGTCCAGAGACTCTTTCATAGCTTTCCAGAGTTTTAAGGATAGCTTGAAGAGTGGCTTTCCTTCCGCTACTGAAAACGATAGTGTCATCTACAAAAGAGAGATGGTTAATTTGAGGACCAAACGGATGCATGGAGAACCCTCTAAATGCAGGGACTCTATAACATGTTCTATGCTTATAATGCCTCTTTATATATGTTTTATCTTTCAAGTACATGAAATACTCGTGCCTATTACACTAATAACTTCATATTCCCTACTTATGAGTGGAAAAGTCATGATAAGTATAAGCTATCATTTCACAACATCTCCCTTATTCTAGATCCTAATACTTTAGTCCTTTAGTGACCCTCCCTATTTTTTGATAGTGGTGTTGATAACAGTTGAATGTTGATTATAGATGAGAAGATAGTAGTTGTCTCTTATTGGTAAGATCAGGGTATGCTTATTTTATCTAAGGTTATAAAAGTGAAGGGAGATCAAAGATCTATTGTATGGAATAGTTAGATAAAAAGTCTAGGTGTGTCCCCGGGCAGTAATCCTTGAAAATTTCAGCTTGTAAAGATTTCAGAAAAGCTAGAGACTATTACATAAGTTGGTTACCATAAAGTCCATGAAGTGGTTATAGTGATAGGCTTCGATAATATGTTGGTAACATATGGATGAATGCATTATGTACTAGTAGCTTCTTGATTTGAACTTGAGGTTAGTTGAATCGTGTGGTAAGAAAAGTTGTATTCTTGAGATGAGATTTCCTTTAGAAATGTGGGATTAGTATGTTCATTATACATGAAACACTTTGTGACTCCAAATTTTCCTTTAAAATGGTGAAAGCATGCAGTTAGACTTAGACTCGAGTAAAAGTAAACGCATGTATCCCTGTATGGGTTATAGTTGCAGCGGATGATGGGTGTATTCAAGAGAAGTAGCATAGTTGAGAATTGTTGATAAGTTTAAAAGTCAGCATTCGTATCGCTTAAGGGATAGTAGAATTCTTCCTATATCATGCACATGATACCCATATATCATGTCAAGTAGCTTCATATGTTGTGTTGCCCATGTTCACATCTATATTGTTTATACTTTATGAATCTATGTCGGTACATCAGTAGAATTATGCCTATGATTTCGTCCCTCAAAATGTTATAAGAGTTCCATTTTCAATTCTTTAAAGGCAAAAGAGGGTTAATTTCATGTCTTTGTTTATGTTCTTCAAATCTATGCTAGTTCTTATTCTCTTAGCTCGTGCTTCTAAATTCCTTATTTTTTTATTACTAGACCCCTATTGTAGGTAAAATTCAGTTTATGCTATTATATAAAGCAAAAATAGACCAAAGAAATATTAACTTACTCTATTCACATGTCTATTCTAGCTTTGATCTTCATTCAAGGACGAAAGATCTCATGGGGAGAAATTGTAACATCTTGCAACTCTATTCTTTGAATCTGAATCTTCCATCGTAAGTATATAAGCTTGAACTTAGTGATGTCCTACTTTAACTTATGTGTTAAGGTTCATTCCTATGTGTGGAAAGTGTATTCAAAGTGGTTTAGGGCCATAAGATATCTCTAGTACTTAGTCGAGTTCAAAACCTTTCTACTTGCTATGTTTTTTTTTCTTTAGTTCATGCGAGGATCAACTTCAAGTGATCATATTTCTCTGCATATAATGAATTAGGTAGCTCATAACCTATCAAATTAAAGAACTATGATTCTTCCAATGCCACCAAGTTTGCCTTATTTAGTGTTTGGAGTAAAAGGTTATGACCATTTTATCAAAGACTACCACAATAGAGGTTTCAGAGTCAATGACCTAAGAACCTCATCTACAGGCGATACATGATTTTTATGGTCATTAAAACCCTTATGGTTTTTAAGCATCAAAACAAACATGATATGAATTACAGCCTAAATACAAGTTATTTTTAAGATATGACTTTTGAGCTTAACATCATTTATGATTCAAGATGATCAGAGGTTTATATACCTATGAGCATTATATGAATATATTTTATTTTAGGTGGACTATTTAGTACCGAGAGGACAGGGTTTAGAAAACTCAAGTCCCATAATTACGTGCCAACGTAAGATTAAGTTTCACTGCTTTGTCGGTTGATCTTCTGGACCTGAGAGGCTCAGATTAGTCGATCCACATATGATAAGATATGGTTCTATACTCTATCAAGGTATATGTTATCCCATCCAACTTGAATATAAGTTGGCAACATAAGCTCAAATGACGTATGTCGATTCTAAGAAACTCCCTAATTATGAAATTTATGATATGTTTTAAGATTATACGGTTCCTTCTAAATATGCTATTTTATATGTACAATTATGCAAGTTATTGAAAAGACTCAACTATATGTATATGTACTTTTGAAAGCGATTTTTAATATACTTATGCATGGACTCCCACTAGATTCCTTGTTAGATATTCTCCATTAATATGATCTTGGAAATCTTATTACACTATCTTGTTCATGATTCTTTAAATGATTATGCAAGTGTTCCGCCCCCCCCCTCCACTTATTTACTTAGTACATTCAACATATTAACACATATATTTCTTTGCGATACATCTTTTTATGATGCAGATTCCAGCATTAGCACTCAGATTCGTGGTTAGTGTGTAGATTTTGGCATTCATACTCAGATTCGTGGTTAGTGAGGTTTCAGCTCTCTCAGTTAGCTTTTGGTTAGCCCTTCTCATTTTGGTGGACTAGTGTTTCTCAAGTTATTTATTTATCTAGTAGCTCTTAAGCCAGAATAGTATGTAAAATTAGATTTTTATGCATGTTCGGTTCATGCTACATTTGAAATGTGAATGATCACCAAGGTGGGTATAAAGGATAGTTTGGGGTTAGTTATGCTTATTTTATGGAATTGATCTAGTAGACTTGAAATAACATATGTAAGAATTTAAGTTTATGAATTATCAATAAGGGTGATGGTTCAAGTATTATATAGATTTTATTTATAGGTTAGACGATGAATAGTGACTAAGTCATTAGATATAAGAGATCCTTAAGCATTAGGAAGATAGAAGTGAACCTAAGGTAACACATGGCTACATGATACTCTAGGGTTATTAAAGTTTTATATATATTACTAATTAGTATGTTGGAGTATCTAGGAGTGGAGGAGGCTAAGTATAGTATGTCTTATGTGGTGTTCTTTAGGGACGTAAATGGGGCGGGTTAGGGTGGGTTAGGGTGGGGGAAGTCTTGACCTATTAACATTTTGACCCGCCTTACCCTGCCCTGTTTAACATCTTTCAAATAGATTGCCCTGCCCCGTCCCGCCCCATTAAGCCCTGCCCAATTTACAACAACAATCAGGACATTATACATGTAGATATATCTATCTAAATTTTACTGCCACACATCTTGAAATTCACTACAAGAGTACTCATTTTTAAACACCTAAAAAGTGCTTCCAGAGCACTATTTATTATTCTATTGTCAAAGAGCTTCCAGATGGCCCTTATGTACATAATAATAGGATTGTGCAGGGAAAGTAGAATATGCAATTCGATTAACATGTATGACTGGAGCTACTTGAAATCTATACAAATATGTTCAATTGTTTATCCTTCATACACTGTTTGGGTCCGTTCCCAGCAAAACTTCCAAAACTAAATATTTTTTCAAAGTTTGATTGTGGAAATCTTAAAATATACAGGAAACCAGATGTCATTCTTGCTAAGAAACTAATGTAGTTTAAAAGTGACTTATAGAAATGGAATAAAGTTTCTCCTCTTCATCTTGTCGACAAAACTTGACTCCACATTTTCCTCTTCATCAATCAACATTGGGCATGAAACTGATCTTCGGCTCTTCCTCTTCATCAATCAACGTTGGACATGACACTTTAGCGATGGTTGAAGTCAAACCTGAAAAGAAAATTATAATACTTATAATAATTGAATAACTAATAAGATAACAATGAAAAAGTTGCATACCATTTATTTTATTACATAACCATGTGCGAGCACACATTAAAGCTTCCAAAGTAGTAGGATGCAATCTACTGCGATGCGGACTAATCAACCTCCCACTAGTGCTAAATGCTGATTCAGAAGCAATAGTAGACACAAGAATGGCTAAGAGATCACGAGCCATCTTTTGCAAAGTAGGAAATTTCAATCCATTTGTCTTCCAACAACTCAAGTTATCAAATGATGGAGTCCGGGGTAGCAAACTTTCTTCTAAATATAAATCCAACTCTGATTTTATCTCCATAGTAGCTCAACTCGAAGCAACAAATCTATCAAAGCTCGATAGTCGATCACCTTCAATAAGATTAGCGACTTCACTAGAGCTAGATACTTCAAATGACCCCCTTGGAGAAGATAGTCTACTATTATAATCATGAAAGAGATCATAACAATGAGATCGAATTTCTTGAATTTTAGTTGAAGCATCTTTGCCATAAATTTGTGGAAGAAAGAACTCTACCAACTTCATCTTATATCTTGGATCAAAGATTGCAACTATACCCATCATAACATGCACATCATCCCAATATTTTTGAAATTTCAATAACATAGCAGACGCCATAGAGCTAATCAAAGGATTAAAGCTTTTCGCCCAATCTTCCAACTCCATCTTAATTTCACAAACTTTTGTAAAGTATTGACTGGAAGTTGGATATTGAGTCCCTGAAAATTGTTCAGTGATCTGATAAAAGAATTTGAGCTTCCCACAAACATCTTCTGCATGACTCCATTGCTCTTCCGTTGGATACGACTTATAGTTTGAGTCAGTTAGACTCAATTTCTTAAACACTTCTTTGTATTCTAAGGCTGTTCTCAACATTAGATATGTTGAATTTCAATGGGTAGGACAATCATACTCCAAATTCTTCTTACAAGGACAACGTAGCAGACGTGTAGCTTCTTCAAATCTCTCAATTCTACCGGCTGATCCAATCCAATACAATACACTATCACGTATTTTGCCAATACTTTCTCCTATCACCTTTAACCCTTCTTGGACAATCAGATTTAAGATATGTGCGGCACAATGCACATGAAACACTCGACCATCCAATAAAAAATCTCTTTTATTAAGTTTCTCATCCAATAAGGTTCTCATCATTGCATTGTTAGTACTAGAATTATCAACTTTGATAGTTGATATTTTCTGTTCAAGATTCCAATCAAACAAATAATTAACCAAAGCACTACATAACGCATATTTATCATGTGGAGCGGGAACATAAACAAACCTAAAAATATGACTTTGAATACTCCATGAATCATCAATAAAATGTCCAGTAATAGCCATGAATCCTTTTTTGTTGCTATTTGAAGTCCACCTATCGGTTGTTATTGCAACTTTACTCGTGACTTTATCCAACAAATTAGCAGTTTTTGATTTCAAATTGTAAAAAAATTTCAGTATGTCATTTTTAATCGAATTTCTTGAAACCATTTTAAACATAGGTTGGTGACTCGCAACAAAGTTCCTAAATCCCACATGATCAACTATAGATAGTGGATACTCGTGAAAGATAATGGCATGTGCAAGTTGTTTACGTGAAACATCTTGATCAAAATAGTGTCCTTCATCACCACCCCCTATATCACCCTCACTTCTTGGCTTTTTAGGACAGTTACGTAAATGATCCCACATAGACGTCGTCCCATAATTTTTAGCATTTTAATATCGAGAATTGCAATACTTACACTGACCATATGGAACACCATCAACATACACCAACTTGAAATGCTTCCATGCTTTAGAGTATCTCTTTCTTTTTCTCGGTACAACAACTTCATCAATTTGTGAAGGCCTCAGACTATCAGCCTCTAAGGAAATAACGTTAGAAGATGAAGCAGGCATATTCTCATCATTTTGAGATGTCATGATTGCCTATTACGAAAACAGGAAAAAGAGGTTAGATTTCCAATATATATTTTTGACAAATACATCAAGTTCTATAACAGTGTAACTGATAAACTCGACAATATAGAGTTTATCAGAACAATGGAATCATAATTTTCAAAATAATGCCTAACCAGAAGAATCGCTATTCTAAAGAAATTTGTATTGTCTATGTAATTAGTTGTTTTGCACTAGTACCAAACAAAGAACATAGATTCCAGCTAGAAAATTAAACACATTCAAACAAATGAAAAAGCACTTCAAATCCAACTGATAAATCACAGTTCTAGGAGAGAAATAGTACCTGAAAATGAAATTATAACACCAGTTGAAGATATGAAGAAATCTGGAAGAATAGTCTTAAAAAAACAACGATTCAATCATGATTTGTAGCATCGAAGTCGAAACCCAGATGGAGAATGGAGATGAGAATTGAGAGAGATGAAATTTGAGGAAGAGAGCCACTACTTTCATTCTTTGAAGTAGGGAGTAGGCGGGTAACTCTTTTTTAATCCGGCCCATTTTTAAATTTGGACTTACCCTGCCCTACCCTAACCCATTAGGATTTATCAAAAAAAATATTTTGTCCTAACCTAACCTAACCTGCCCCATTAACATATTTCCCTGCCCTGCCTTATTAAGAGTGTAACCTGCCCCGCCCCAATTGCCACCCCTAGTGTTCTTAAGAGTTGAATTAAACATTTAGATATAGATGGTCTTGCATTCTTAGGAAAGATTTATTCTCCATTGATTCAGAGAAATATGAACTTAGAGGTGGTATATTAGTAGAATAACAAGCAAGATTAGATTATGAGGTGCTAAGAAAATTGATTATGTTTGCTAGTAAGAGTTTCAGTTATTATATGATGATGATTATATAAGTTCGAAGAAGTTAAGAGTGGTATCTCTGAAAGAAATACCCTATAATGAAGCTAGTAACTTCTAAATATAGATTGCCTCAATATGTTAAGTGTACATGTCTATATTACTGTTGAGTTTAGAGGATATGGAATAGGCTCATAGACTTAGAATGTCGACCTTAATCTAAGGGGGAGATGATAGGGAGAAGTACCAAATCAAGTCTTATGAATTAGATTGTGATGCATTTCAGAAGGAGTTATGATGAGATAGCAAATCATTTTTACTATAAAGCATTATTCAGATTTCAACCATCATGACACTGTACTCATCTATTATGTTTTAGCAGCATGCATGTTACCGATACTCATGCACCTCATACAGATTTTTATCCTTGCTCATATTCTAGAATAGAAAGGAATAGCTTCATAACAACGACCCCATATTACTCTATGAATCTATGACTTATAGTTCTATGATATAAAACTCTCGATGCATGAGATCATGATTTCTTAATATGCTCTGTCCTATGTACTCATGATACATTCTTGATGACTAGTGAAATCACAATACGTTAAGTATGTTTTGGTGCATATTTTTTTCAAATAACTCGTGCCTATGATTTTGTTGGTCTTGACCTTACCTACATTCACCCATGGTAATGTTAGATAGTTGTAACAGTTTCTACGCTTAGAAAGCCTCTATGTACATTTAATGCTTCAAGTACATGAAATACTCATGCCTATTACACTTATCTCTTCAAGTTCCCCATTTATAAGTGTCAAAGTCATGATAAGTATAAGCTGTGATTTGAAAGCATCTCCCTTATTATAGATACTCATACTTTAGTCCTTTAGTAACCCACCCTATATTGCGATAGTGGTGTTGATAAAAGTTGAATGATGGTTTTAGATGAGAAGGTAGTAGTTTTCTCTTATTGGGAAGGTTGGGGTATGTTTAATTTATCTAAGGTTATAAAAGTTGATGGAAATCAAAGATCTATTGTATGAAATAGTTAAATGAAAAATCTTGGTGGTTCTCTTGGTAGTAATCCTTGAAAATTTCGGCTTGTAAAGACGTTAGAAAATCTAGAGACTATTAGATAGGTTGGTTACCTTAAATTCCATTAAGTGGTTGTAGTGATAGGCTTGAATAATATGTTGATAACATATGGATGAATGCACTATACACCTGTAGCTTCTTGATTTGAACTCGAGGTTAGTTGAATGGTATGGTAAGAAGAAGTTGTATTCTTGGGATGAAATTTCCTATAGAAATATAGGATTAGTATGTTCATTGTGTAACACCATGTGACTCCAAACTAGGCTTAAACATGGTGCGAGCATTTAGTAAGACTCAAACTCGAACAAAAGTAGACGCATATATCCTTATGAGGGTTATAGTTACAACTGATGAAGGGTAACATTAAATATAAGAAGTGTAGTTGTAAAGTGTTGATAAGTTTAAAAGTTAGCAGTCGTATCACTTAAGGCATAGTAGAATTATTCTTACTTCATGCCTATGGTACCCACATCTAAGTCCATGTCATTTTTTTTTTTCTTAAAATTCAGATTATGCAATTATATAAAGCAAAAATAGCCCAAATAAATCTTATCTTACTCTAGTCACATGTCTATTCTAGTTTTGATCTTCATTCTAGAACGAATGATTCCAAGGGGGAGATATTATAACACCTCGCAACTTTATTCTTTAAATATGAATCTTCCTTCGTAAGTATGTAAGCTTGGACCGAGTGGTGTCCTACATGTGCTTATGTGTTAAGATTCATTCTTATGTGTGCAAAGTGACCTACGATCGTATTGGTTCCAGATACCGTGTCCCAATTAGGGTATGTTATATTAGGGTATGTTATAATGAATTATCAAGGTGTAGTATATATATTTATATATAGAAGTTAAGTGTCACGGGCCTATTTTCAAAGGTCTCGTGGGACAGCCAAGCTGGGGTTGCACAGCACCACTAAAGCTCAGTCCTAACAACAAATTAGCACTAAAGTTCAAAGGCAAAAACGTCACAAACAGTCCGCAAGAAAACCGCCAACAAGAAAGCAAAGTCAAGGCGGATTTTGGAAGGCAAGTGCCAATTTTCGTCTTTAGATTTATCTAAGTGTTGGAATACAAATGAGCTGCTTCCTAAGACTTATACAACTGAAAATTAAGATTACAAACAAAGGGGACAAGGTCCCAAGAGAAAAATACTAAAAATGGGTGTCTTTACAAAGGTACAAAGGTTGGTGGAAAAAGGTTGTCCTCTGTTTTCATAAATAGTAAAAAGGAATCTTCCACATATCAAGTCCATTTCAGCTTTGTGGCAGCCCTTGGATTCCGTTTTGATGGCATGTCAATGGCATTAATTTCTCCCCAATAGTCTCCAAATAATCTTCCAAGGCTGGATGACAATTGGCACGACGTTCGAGACTCGTTGAAGCCCGATATAAAGCTCCCCCGCTCCCGAAAACGCTAGAAATTAATGCAGCCTCTTTCGGGGAGGTACACGCTCCCCCACCTGATTTGTCGATGACCCCGGTGCCACACAAATGCATATTGTCACTCCCCGAAGCTACCCCCAGGACACAGACATGGGACCTAAGATCACGAGTGACCCCAAGCTAACCCTACTGGCATAACATAAGCGTACTTAAACAGAACTGAATCAATAAACACTGTGCGGAAGCTAATCATAAGATAAATCTGAAATGATGAGGAATACCCATACTACATCTGAATATATAAATGCGGAGAGTTTAACAACAAATGAAAAGTCAAACTCAAATACTAAAGCTGATTCAAACTATGTCTGAAATAAAGCCTCTAACTGACTAGAAATGCTTGGACATGCCCCAGCTAAATCTAGCAAAAACTGAAACTAAGACTAAAAGCAAAGGAACCATGTTTGTCGTCCTCGTAGAATGAGGACTCACCACTAATACTGCTGAGCTGAAGATCGGGAACCGATCTATGCGTGATCTGGAAGCTGAGAACCTGAACTTACATCACGAGAAGATGTAGCGCAGAGTATGCGTCAGTACTTGAAAGGTACTGAGCATGCAGGATAGAGTAAAGGTGAACAATAATCATAACTGAACAAAGCAATAAGAGCAATGATATAATCTGGATTGAATGTAAATACTGAGATATATTGAATACTGAGCTAACTAAATGCAATGACCAAGTACATGATATACTGAGTCTGAATACTGAACTGTAACTGATAACCTGGTCAATGCACTAGAATCTGACTGTACTGTGGGAGCTACTAATAACCGACATAAAACCACATGAGCTAAATATGGAGTCCGATGTATACGCCCCATCGAGAGGACCCAATATACCCTGTTAGAGATATAAAGGCATGACTGGCATGATCACTAAAATGATGCCCACAGAGGGGACTTACAACCTACGGAGCACGTAGTTCTGGGACTATTCGGGTACACTGAACCCTAGTCCAACTTGGTATTAAGTTTACTCCCAACTGAATATGTAAATAACACATTATGACTGAATACTGTAAAACATGGATAGCTCGATGTTCTGACATTCATACTCTGAGAATGCAACAATTATATCTGATAATATGATATTCGTAAGCTGAAGCATGTATATAACTGAAATAGCTGGCCTAGCATGTGTAATTCATGAACTAAAGGAACTACATAGCTAGGGTTCTAAATTTCATGCAAGAAACTGAGCAACAACATGATAATTTGATTTGGATCATTCTAACAGCTAAAACCCAACAATTTCTAACATTCAAGAAACCTTAGGTCTAGATAATATCAAGGGAATCAAGATTCTGACTGAATTCTAGGACCTACTGGGTGAAAGAAATCCACTAGTGAAATCCCACATACCTGGTGATGAATTTCACAGAGAAATATTTCGATTTCGGGGCTGGAACTGATGGAATCTTGCTGCGTTCTTGAACTAGGGTTCTTGACCTCTTTCTCCTCTTACGCTCTAATTTTTTTAAGTTTTGATGAATGATCTGACTTTAGTAAGTTTTACTTATGTTTCTAGGCTAAAACTCACCAAAGATACATAGTTTAGGGTTTAAACGTCGTACTTTAGGGGTCCAACGCATAAGGAAAAGACCAAAAGACCCCTGACTTAACTGTTGTCGGGAGCCACTGACGGACTGGACCGACAGTCCTTGTTGGTCAACCGTCGATGGGGACTGGGACTTAAATTTTGGGGGTCTGAACCACGGACCGTGGTCTGACCTACGGTCAGTAGGTCCTGGTGTAGGTCCGGACTTGGCCAAAATTCCTGGGCCTTCTGGGGAGGAGCTACAGGTGGCCATCCACGGACCCTACCTACGGTTCGTGGGTCACTCTACAGTCCGTAGGTGGCACCGTTGGTGGCACCTGCAACTTTTGAAATTCTGTATTTCTGGTCTGTCTAGGATACGGGGTGTTACACATATAATTATGGACTTGGTCGCGGAACTGCGACAAGTCCTCATATTTCTCTCACGTTGCCTCCTTTAGTGTCGTTCCTTTCCAATGAACTAGGAATTGTGCGCTCGAATTATTCCAGCCTTTGTCACGAACTAATTGATGATCAATAATCACCTCGATTTGCTTGTCCCCGCTCCTTGTCTTTCACGTCTTCAAAGTATGGTTTCAATTGGCTAGCGTGGAAGACCGGATGTAACTTCAAATGATTGGGCATCTCAACCCTATATGAATTTTTTCCCGCCTTAGCAATAATCTCAAAAGGACCCTCGTAACGGAGAATCAAACTTTGATTCACATTCCGCAGCGACTTGAATTGCCTAGGATTGAGTTTTATCATAACTCTATCCCCAATTCGGTAGTTGACTGGTTTCCACTTTCGATCAGTAAATTTTTTCATCTTCCCGGCCGTCTTATCAAGATATGACCTTGCAAGATCGACTTGTTCCTCCCAGGCTTTCGCCATGTGATAAGCACCCAAACTTTTCAAACCGGCGTCGACGGGCAAGGATTGTGGCGTATTGGGTTGCTGCCTAGTAGCAAACTCAAATGGACTTCTCCCCGTCGCCTCACTTCGCTGCAAATTATAAGAAAATTGGGTAGTGTCCAACAACTTTGCCCAATCCTTTTGGTTGGCACTAACATAGTTCCGCAAATAACACTTTGCCCATCCGTTTGAGGATGAAGATGGTCGAGAAGTGCAACTCCGACCCTAGCAAACCAAACAATTCCCTCCAAAATGCACCAGTGAATCGGGGATCCCGATCACTAATAATATGTTTGGGCACACCCCAATGTTTCACGACGTCTCATAAAAATAAGCGGGCTGCCTCCTTGGCTTAGAAGCTGGCCGTTGTGGCAGTGAATGTCGCATATTTGGAGAAGCGATCAACAACAACCATAATAGTACCGAACCCCTCCAAATTTGGCAAGCATGTGAAGAAATCCATGGTGACGCTGTCCCATGGTTTTTCAGCAATAGGCAGGGGCTCAAGCAGTCCGCCAGGTGCCTTCGTTTCAACTTTGTCTTATTGACAGATGTGGCAAGTGTGCACATAAACTTCAATATCATCTCGCATTCGAGGCCAATAATAAGAGGATTCCAATAACTCCAAAGTCCGCTTCTACCCCGGGTGACCAGCCCACGCAGTATCGTGACCCTCCTTGATCAAAGTACTCCCTAAGGTTAGCCCATGTTGGAACGTACACACATCTGCCCGTAGTGTACAGCAAACCGTTCTCTTCCCAACACTTTTTGTCTTGCCTTGTTGGGTCAAAATGAGAAGTTGTTTCGCCACGAGATCATGTTGCATGCCCTCCTTAATACTCTCAACAACATTGCTGCAGGTTGAGCTAACAATAGCATCCAAATCAGCCTTGCGACTCAGCGCGTCGGCTACAACATTAGCCTTCCCCGGCTTGTACTCAAAAGTGAAATCTAATTCAGCCAAGAAGTCTTGACAACGTGCTTGCTTGGTAGTCAACTTCTTTTAGGACTGAAAATAAGTTTTCGCGACGTTATCCGTCTTAACAACAAAATGAGCACCCAATATATAATGACGCCAAGTCCTTAGGGAATGGACTACAGACATCATCTCCCTTTCATGTGCCGAATAACGCCTTTCGACATCATTTAATTTTCTGCTCTCAAACGCTATTGTGTGACCCTTTTTCATAAGGACGCCCCAATAGCAAAATCAGATGTGTCGGTATGAATTTCAAATGCCTTAGTGAAAGCGGGCAGCGCCAAAACCGTTTCGTCGGTAATGGCTGCCTTAAGCTTTTCAAAGGCATCATGGCACAGATCAGACCACTCCCACTCACGACTCTTTTTCAGCAAGTCGGTGAGTGGAGCAGTAATAGCGGACTAGCCAAATATGAAGCGCCGATAATATTTGGCAAGGCCAAGAAAGGACCGTAAATTGGGTACCTTTGTTGGAGCCTCTCGATCCCGAATCGCCTCCAGTTTATCGCTGTCCATCCTTATTTCACCATGACTAGTTGTGTGTCCAAGGAACTGTACAGTGGGTTGTGCGAAGCTGCATTTTTCTCGCTTCACGCACAAATCATTATCTCGCAAGACTTTGAACACTTTGCGCAAGTGCTCAACATGCTCCTCCATACTGTTGCTATAGACAACAATATCATCCAAATATATAACTACAAACTGATCCAAAAAGGGATGAAACAACTTGTTCATCAATGTACAAAACGTCGCTGGAGCGTTTGTCAAACCGAAAGGCATGACCAACCACTCAAAGGCTCCATAACGAGTAACACAAGTCGTCTTTGGCTCATCTCCTTCGGCAATCCGGACTTGGTAATAACCCTTCCTCAAGTCCATCTTCGGGAACACTTTGGCAGGCCCCAACCTATCAAACAAATCATTAATCAAAGGAATAGGATATTTGTTCTTTACCGTGACCTTGTTGAGGGCCCGGTAATCGATAGACAAACGCAACGTCATTTCCTTATCCTTTTGGAACAAAATAGGTGCACCAAATGGCGTCTTGGACGGCCTAATATGTCCAGCATCAAGCAGCTCCTTAAGTTGCTTCCTCAATTCCTCCAATTCCGGGGGCGCCATGCGATAAGGCTTCATGTTAGGCGGCTTTGCCCCGGGAATCAATTCAATTTGCTGATCAACTTCCCTTCGCGGTGGCAACCACTGGGGAAGTTCTACCAGCATCACGTCCCTAATATCAACAAGGACCTGATCAATACAAGGAGTGAAAGCTACTGCCTCAATTGAGTTTTCAATGCCTCTGAGAAGGGCAGCAAGAAAGGTTGGTTCCCCTCTCTCGAAACCCTTAACAATCTACATAGCGGACAAGTGCATTCCTTTTTGTGGTACCCGAATAAGGGGTACCACGCAAGAACCTCTGGCATCGCTGATGTGAAGTTAGTTGATAGGCGGTGAAATAAACGCGTTAACCTCATACCAAAAGTTCGACCCCAAAATGATATCAAATACATCCATGGGCGCAATTGTGAAGTCTGTCAACCCCTTCCATCCTCCTAAATCGATGGGGACTTTAGGAGCAAAACCATGGATAGTATTGGGGAGGGATTTGATGGTTTTCAACAACGTATCACTGGAAACATAATTCAAACAAAGATCCTTGACCCTTTCCTCCGTAACAAAATTATGGGTCGCACCGGTGTCCACCATAATGCGAACGTCTTTGCCATTCAACTTGGCATTAGCGAACAGTGATTCGCGCGGCCTTACACGAGTCGGCTGGGCAGCCAATGCTGCAAGTGTCATGTGATTAAACAAGGCCATGTGATTGAACAGCAACCTGTCTACTTTGCTCCCCGAACGGTCCGCCGGTTTGCATCGTTGCCTTCTCTTGTTGCTTATGAGCAGCAACCATAGCATTTAATTTACTCAACGAAGGACAATAACGAGCAGCGTGAATAGTCTCACCACAAAGATAACAGCCTCACAATGTGGAACGCCTTTCTTACGATCCTCATAATTCTTGCAGAAATTAGAAGGCTGATTTCATGTATTATCTCTATTATCGTTGCCTCGGTTGGGAACAAACTTTCCTTTTCTCCGGTTGTTATCCACCTTGGGAGGAACAGTTTTGCTCCGAGTGTCCCTCCCCTGCGCTGCCTCGACACGAAAATCTGTCAACGATTCAGCAACTACAATTGCTTCATCGACATCATTAACTTATCGTCTTTGAAGTTCTTGTTTGGCCCAATTTTGGAGACCATCCAAGAAATAAAACAACAAGTCTTCGCTGGTTAGGTTCGAAATTTGAAGAGTGAGTTTTGTGAACTCTTTCACATAATCACGAATGGAGGAAGTTTGCTTCAATTCCCTCAACTTCCGACGAGCCTCATGTACTACATTTTGAGGGTAAAACTGACACTTTAACTCTTCCTTGAACTACCCCCAATCGTCAAGGGAACATACCCCTCTCTCCATATCCATCTTTTTCCTCCTCCACCACAACATGGTAGTATCACTCAAATACATAGCAGATGTCTGAATTTTGGCAGCTTCACTCGTAATGTTTACATGCTCGAAATAAGCATCCATTTGCCACAAAAAGTTCTCAACGTCTAGGGCATTCCTTTCACGACGAAACTCCTTTGGTTTAGGAGGCTCAATACGTGTCTCACGGACAGTAACGGGACCAGCAACTCCCGCAATGTCAGCCTCATCAACCTGCCTTTTTCAAAGTCTCAAACTCTCTATAACGAGAGGAGAGAGATTCGATAAGTTTGAGTTCAAGGTTGGTCAGCCCTTCCTTGTTCATGTCACGCCCCGAGCCTACACCCTGGGTGGGACTGGCACTCGAGAACCATTGCTATCCCCAAGAGAACCCTTGGCCTGGCTTACTTACTCAGGGAAGTCGTAAACACAAGAAATAGTCTCAAAGGATAACTCATGCAAATGTTTTTAAGAAATATTAAACTTAGCCAAAATGGCAACTCAAGTCTCAACCATTAAAAAAGGAAATAGAAAACTCAAGAACTAACATATGACTGTCTATGAAGCCTCTAAACAACTGAGATGGATGTCGGGACAAGACCCATGACATCCTAATGAAACTAAAACTACTAAAAGCAATAAAAAGGATCCTCCGGAAGTAAGGAGGCTCACCAAAAAGTCTGGAGCTCAACTAGAATCAACGATACGCTGGATGCTGATCCTGGTTACCTGTGTCTGCATCATAAGAAGATGCAGGCCAAATGGCATCAGTACATTGAATGTACGAGTATGCGAGTTGGAATGCTAAACACAACTTAA
>JAJONR010006434.1:0-30587 GCA_029582245.1 Solanum etuberosum
TTCATTTTTAGAGTATTTTCTAGCATTTATAAGCCAATTTACAGGAATTAGACGATTTTTTTAGTTTTTCGTGTGTGTTATCCATGAATATTTTGTTCGTATCATTTAGTAAAAGAAACCTCCAGTTATTGAATCTAGTTTTATGTCATGTATGCATTGTCTTTTACAGATTGAAGTATATGTTCGGTCACATTGATTCTATTTGAGTATTTAAAGGGTTTATTTAGAGATTTCTTATGTACTTTCTGATTGAAATGTTGATTCTATTTGAGTGTTTAAAGGCTTTGTTTAAACATTGATTCTTTTTAGAGAATTTTGATAGAAAACTTGATGTCACTAATTAATCTGCAACTTTTCCTCTTGTACAATCATTGAAGTCTTTCTGCTTTAATTTGGATGCAGTGTAACAGTTGAAAGTTTTTGAATATTGCAAGTATCTAAACAACTGGTATGTTGAGAAGTAATCACTTAACCTCTTTAGATACACTTGCCGTCAACAAATGTTTGTGACCAAATTTATGCAAATTGTATAAATTGGATCACAGGGTATACGCTTGTTTATTGCTAGCTTTAACAAATATTGTTACAAAAATCCTATGAAAAGTGATTTCACTAGATTTATTCATTGTGAATTCACATTTTAATAAATTTGGACTGTAGAGATGTTCATTGTTACATCTTTGTCGTATATTTTGACTGGAGGTGGATCTTTTTATCGCTAATAGCTGCATTGAAAAGTTTGTGTTATACATCGATTTTCCTAATTATACATCCTTTTTTGTTGTGGACTAAAATAATTTTTTTTCTCTCAGTAAGAGAATGAGTCTACCAACAGCTCTAAAGAGAATACCTTACCCACTGGAGATAAATCGGCATGGGGGACACCTACAAAACTTAATTTGAACAATAGCCACTTCATTTTTTTTAAATTTAATTTTTAGGGTAAGGGTTAGAAAAAGTGAAAAGGTGGAGTTGGGTTGTGGGGTCATGGGCCTTTTCATCACTTTAAGAACTTGGGGATAAAAATACAAGTATATAAAATATCATTTTCATCCCAACACTTCAACAATAAATAAATCCATCCATCCATAATAAAAATTAAATTACAATCCCAAGAAATATAAAAAAATATTTAATAATATTAGGTATAAACATTTTTCGAGGAAACCTCAAAACTTTCTCAGAGAACTCTTCGTCTTCCATAAACCTGCTTTATGAAATCATCAACCTCCATAAAACTGATCATTCTCCAACAAAACTTCCATCTTCCATTATTGAAAACATAAAGAAAAGTGAGATCCTATAATCGTTCTTGAAAAATGAAGTGAAGTTCATTTCTTTTCATCAATCTTGTTCCCCAAGTTCAGTTGAATCTTTTTCAATCTTCTTCTCAAGTTCAGTTGGATCTTTTTCAATCTTCTTCCTCTCAAGTAAGTTTAATCGTTTTTTCAATAACTTTTAGCCTATTTGATTTTTTTATTGCGATAGTGTAGCGAAGTTTAGATTTTCGCTTAAAGTTCTGAAAATCTGACCCGTTTTAGTTCATGCTTTTTATTCGGAATCATTACTGACGTTTTGCTTTGGATAATGCATAGAAATTTTTGATTTTTTATATTTATCTGGCCTATCAATTTGAAAGTTTTTACTGTATTTTGGTTGAATTTAATGGTGTTTATGTCAATGGCATTGTCGGGTTTTGTTGGAACTGGTACTTGTTTTGCATATATTTTTTAGCATTACTCTGTTTGTGTTAATAGACTAGTGGTCGATATTTTGATATGAAAATTGTATTTTTGTATATAGTATAGTATGGATAAAAGTAGAGGCGGCATCGTTAAACGATTTGTTCCTAAGGCTTCTAAAAATAAGAAATGAAAGGCTGAAGAAGTTTTCAGATCTTCAAAAAAGAAAAAAATTGTAGTTGAAGAACCTAAATCTAAATCGGATTCTGATACAATGGCTGAGATTGACAACTATGAGGACAGTAGTGCCCAGGCTAGTGATGATGTTGAATCTAGTGAAGAAAAAACTGACAGTGGAGATGAGGAGAGTAGTAAAGATACCCGAGATACTGGAGATGAGGATGATGATCCCCTGTCCTTGCCAATTTGTGCAAGAGAAATCTCTGGTAAGTCCTATAATCTAACGACATGGATGGATGAGTTAGGATCGTTTCCAGCGAAAATTTCTGTGAGAGCAAGAATGACTCTTTATCATGATTTTAGAAAACATTTAGTTCAAGAAAAAATTTATAATGACTTTAAAGGTACTTGTTTTGGACACTTGAGGCATATTCCAGAATATTTCAAGTTCAATGAACAGATGGTCCATTATATGTTGCTGCGACGTGTGAAAAATAATAAAATAAATTGTATAAGATGTGGTTCTGTGTTAATGATAAGCCTGTTTGTTTTGGCTTAAGAGAATTTGCATTGATTACGGGGCTGAATTGCTCAGCATACCCCCGTGATGCAAAAATGACAAAAGTACTTCAGAAAGGTGAGAAATTTCATTATAAAGTGACCAAGAATAAGAATATCACTGCTACAAAGTTGATGAGTTTGATTAAGGGTACCAGATTGAATAAGGAGCAGAAGTTGAAGTGCTCTTTAGTTTGGCTCGTCCACTCGATGCTTATTGCCCGTGATCGATCTAAGATTATGGATTCAAACTACATTAATATGGTGGATGATTTAGATTTCTTCAAGAGTTATCCATGGGGGAAAGAGTGTTTTGATCTGACAGTGATGTATTTGAAGAACAAAATTAATTTGAAGAAGCAGAGTGAAGTGTACAATGAAAGAGGGAATGCATCGTATGCTCTGTATGGCTTCCCCTGGACATTTCTGGTACTTATTATCAATTATGTACTTGATTTATAATAAACTCTTATATATTTATATAGTATTTCATAGTCTCTGTTTATTTATTTGTTATTTTATTAATTTCAGGTTTGGATATATGATGTTTTTCCTTATCTTGGTAAGTATGCTAAGAAGTTCTTGGATTCTCCTCTGCCCATTCCCCGTTTAGTTAGATGGTACACTACAAAGAGCGATAATATTATCGAAGGTGATCCATTTAAGTACAAAGGGAGAAGTACAAAGGTATACATTTATTTATTATTATCTAGCAATATTTGTAAATTAGTGAATGTCTTGTACTATTTATATAGATTTTTTTATAGATTGTGCACCATACCTCACACCTATTTTCCGTGAGACAAAATAAAATTACATGTCAACATTAAAGTCATATACGGACGAAGTGAAGGACACAATCATTGATGCCTTAAATGCCAATTTAAAAGGTGTCACTGTCCTCACTTCAGCAGTAGAGAACGAGGAGGATGAAATATTGGGTGAAAACAATTCCAACCAACCTTGTGAGAATTCTATTTCGAGTGGACATAAAAATAAAGATGATAATTTGTGTGAGCGTGTTTCATCCCTTGAACAATCAATGATGGAAGTTGTTGCTTTTATATGAGATGAAAAATTGAGGAGAGCTCAAAAGAACAAGAAAAATAAAGGTAGACTAATTTATATACTATTTGTGTAGAATAATTTATTTGTAAGAATGCTAAGCCACTGATTTTGCAACAGTTGATGAAGACTATACAACACCAACAGTCGATAAAGATGGTGTTGCCGTTAATGTTGATGAAATCCTTCCATTAGCAATAGTCGATAAAGATCTTGTTGCAGTTGATGAGTAATTTACAGAAGAAGTTAATGAAGTTGTAGAAGAGATGAAGGAAGGAGAGAAAGAACAAGAGGAGGAGAAGATGGCAGAAAAAGAAGAAGAAAAAGAAGAAAAGAAACTGAAAGAGAATGAAGAAGAAAAAGAAGAGAAGCTGAAAGAGAAGAAACAAGAAGAAAATGAGGAAGAGAAGATCGAATAGAAGAAAGAAGAAGAAAAATAAGAGGAGAAGATCAAAGAGAATGAAGAAGAAGAAAAAGAACAAGAGAAGCTGGAAGAGAAGGAAGAAGAAGAAAAAGAATAGGAGAAACTGGAAGAGTAGGTAGAAGAAGGATTGGTAGAAGAGGGAAAAGAAGGCAGTGATGAAAATTCAGTGGACGTGATGGGTATTGTTATGGAGCTCAATGGTGAGCTAAATGGTGATGAGTAAGGTATTTGTGATATTAGTTTTTTAAGACAATTGGTTTTTGAAATGGTTGGATTTTGGTGGTTGATGATTAAGACAGTTGGTTTTTAAGATAATTAGTTTTTGGTGGTTGAATATTAAGACAATTGGTTTTTGAAGTGTCTTTTAAGACAATTGGTTGTTGAAGTAGTTGGTTTTTGAAGTGATATATAAGACAGTTGGATCATGTAAATGTTATTTTAATTTTGATGGATATTGTTGCCAGTTATCGACTTTGAATTGTATATATAATGCATTGTCTTACCAATTCCAAAAAGACTTCATTTTATTAATAGACTGTACTACTACATGAGTAAAAGATATAAGATTGTACTACTGCATCCTTGTTACACATTTCCAAAAAGAAATCACTAACAACAAACCATACAATATTATTTTTAGGCCTTTCTCTTTTTCTTTCGCCAATATCAACCTTTGTTTTAGTTGATCCCTATCTATTTCGGTGTCTTTTAGCAATCATTTCAAGTGATCCCTCTGCTCTTCGGCCTCTTTGAATAAAGTCAATAGCCAATTCCTATTTTCTTCGGAGTTTCGAAGCCTTTCTAATATTTGAAATTTGATAACGCCTTGAAATTTTGATGTCTCGAGTCCCGGACTCAATTTTGATGGGCTGCTCGTTGATGAATCATTTTCAAGACACTTAAAAAAAGAGCATGCACCAATTGCATAGTTAAAGAATTATCGACCTGGGTTCATATCGGTGTGTGACGTCCTCAACATAGCTAAATTACCACAACGACAAACTTAAAACTTTTTTGCATTGGATGTTTGAGATGCTTGAGATATAATTAAAAGAGATGTTTAAGTATTTTAAAATATAATAAAATGGAAGAGTTCATGAATCCTTCTTTTTATACACTAAAAAAACAAATATTACCGTTGAAAAGTAGCAATTTGTACTTTGTTACCGTTGTAAAACTTGGATAACTGAGTATTGCCACTGTTGGTCAAAATATATAGATAATTAAGACAGTCGATAATTTTTCATGTGCTTGGTTTAGATTGTACCAACGATATCTACACTTCAGCACTAATAAGGTATATACGGGTTGATATCATGATCCAAAAATGATCTATACTGCACCTACTAGAATATGATGCTTAAATATAGACCATAGCTAGTATAATTTAAAAGGGAGAATGATTAACTAATAATAAACTATATTATTGAAATTTATTCAATTAAATAAGTTTAAACAAGTCATGTAAGGGTCCACATACATTGGGGTGGAGATAAATGATGTATGAGAAAGAGTTGTAGTTATACAATCAACATCTACAAACTTCTGTGTGAAGAAAGCACAAGTATGACTGAGGCATAGTTATGTGGGGTTATACAATCAACATATTTACAACATAAGAATGTGATCATGTATGAGTCTACATAAATTGGGGTGGAAATCAACAATGTGTGGTTGAACAAGTGACATCCTCACAACATACTTATGTTTTCTGAAACATTGTTCTAAGAATGTTGATTGTATAACCACAACTCTTCCTCGTACATCACTAATCACCACACTCAATTTATGTGGACTCTTACATGATCATATGACTTGTTTAAACTTATTTAATTGGATAAATTTTAAAAATATAATTTATTATTAATTAATTATTGTCTTTTTTAAATTCTACTAGTTTTGGTCTATATATAAGTGTCATATTCTAGTAGGTGCAGTATCGACAATGCTTTAACATAGATATAAACCCGAATATACCTTACTAATGTCAGAGTGTAAATCTCATTGGTCATACATACACTATGCACATAAAGATGTATCAATTGTATAAATGGTCTATATATTTTGATAACCAGTAAATATTTAGATATACAAATTTTACAACGTTAACAAAAGTTCAAATTCCACTTTTTCAATGGTAAGATCTATTTTTTTGACAATTCTTTAAGGGTCCGTTTGGTAGAGAGTATATGCAAATAATTCTTGTATTAGTTATAGTTGGATTAGTTATACTTAGATTATTTCTTAAGCATTGTTTGATTTGGTGCATTAAAAATAGCATGCATGATACCCTTCACAATTTTAGTGCAAAAAATTTGATTTTTTAGAGCACTTCCTTCTTTAATCATATTCTAATTCATGCATTAAAATCATTGCATTACGACCATGAATTTTTATATATTAATAATTTTCATATATTAATAATACACAGCTTAATACACAATAAGTGCACTCAATAATAAACATTAATAGATAGAGTACAAAATGTATGTCATCTTTTGATTGCTCTATATTAGATCATGAGTAATTACGATAATAGCTGACATTAAATTGACCAAAATGCTGGCAGCAAAAAAAAATAGTAGCTTGATTACAAAAACGATTACAAAAACAAATTCAATCAACAAATTCAACCAAGCTTAATTAAGATTTGTTGTTGTTTACACATGTGGTTCTCTTGTGTCCGGTTGTCTTGCAAATTGAACATTTGTTCCTTCTCTTGCTTTTGAAATTCTCACCGACGCCTTTGACACATTTTTTTCTTTTTCTTCCAAGCTTGGTATCGATAAGAGGTGAAAGAATCTTCAAATTAAGCAATTCTTATGGCACACACCATTCCGACTCGAGAGGAACAACATTAATAGAATCTAAGTATGCAAGGAGGTATGATTCAACTTTATACAAAGGTGAAGAGTACTCATAAATGCTCATACCATACTCATTGCCATGCTTCGATCGCAAAGCGGCCATCGCGTGAGCATAAGGTATCTTGATCAAGTCATATTCCCTACAAGAACATGACTTTTCCAGTTGGTCCACATAGGCAGTAACACCTGCACCGAACACGGTAAATTGATTGTTGTCCCTGGTTACGTTCTCCACATACAAGGAGTCGCCCTCAATCATTTTTTTCTTGTGATTTTTTCGGTAGAAGGCACCATTTGATTACCCATTGATTTGAGGATATATGCATGCCTCTCCCTGAACAATCCTCCAAACCTCTTAGCAATCGAATTAAATATCGATACCACGGGATACTCCCTTTCGTCTATCAACATAACATTGAGTGACTCGGCGATATTTGTGGTCATCACATCATATCTATTTCCAGGAAAATGTGCCCTGCTCCACTTCTCAAAACGAATATCATACTCAAGGACGACGGCTGCCGTGGGGAATTTGTTCTTGAATTCTACAAAATGATTGTTAAACTCCTCCAAAAAACAAGCCTTTGCCGCATTGTAGTAAAGATAAAGGTAATCTCCACAATGATGATTTACACGGAGATTTTCACCGAGGTGCCTCATACAATATCCGTGGTGAACATGATTGTAAATGTTCACAATACCGTTGGCGATGCTCTTGTGTCTATCGGAGATAAAGCACAAATCTGGTTCATCGATCACAATCTCCTTCAATTTCTCAAAGAAGAATGTCCAAGATGCATCATTCTCTTTATCAACGACACAAAAAGCAATTGGATAAACATGATTCTCCATATCTTGTGCAACAATGCTCAACAACACGCCCTCATATTTACCATGTAAATGAGTGCCATCAACCGCAATTACCTTTCTCATGTGGGAAAATCCTTTAGTGCAAGCACCGAAGGCCAAGAAATAATACATGAATATATGACTATCCTTGTTTACCATGATACTATAGCTAGAACCAACATTAAGAGTCTCGATCATGTAGGAAAAAGCCGGTAAGCATGAATATCTGTTCTCCTCTATTGTAACACCTCGCTATTTAAAATAACTAGAAAGAACTAGAATTAGAAAGGAACCAATTTTGGAAATAATCAAAATTTGGAAAGTTTGACAAAGTTAAGCCAAGTTTGAGTTTTGGGTCAACTTCAAACGACCATAAATCCTAGAATAGGATGAGTTAGGTGGGCTACAAGATACCGTAAGAAATATCTTTGAATTATCTTTCCAAAGCCACCGAGTTTGCTCATTTTTGAGTTTGTATGAGGGAGATATGCCCATTTGAAGTCGGGTTGTCTAGATAAGAAAAGTCAAAAACTGGATTTTAGGAGGGTATTATGGTCTTTTCACTACCCAATTAATTAAATTCATTTTTGGTAATTAAGTTGGGGTCTAAACTGAATTGGTTCATTTTACGCTTCATAAAATAAAGTTAGGGTTTTGAGAGAAGAGAAAAGAAGAGGAGAAAAGAGGAGAAGAAGCTAGGAATCGCCGCGTTCTTGAAGATTAGCTTGTGGATTTCTCCAAGGATTGATCCCTACGAGGTATGTAAGACCACATAGCATTGGGTTCGTTCACCCACGCGTCAATCATGATTTAATTCAGTGAAAGTATGTTTTTGAAAGTATAGAAATTGAGTTCTTGATGGATTTTGTTGAAGTTTCTATTGGGTTCTTGATTGTTGAAGTTGTTGAGGAGTTCTTGATTTAAATTCATGAAATTAGATGTCGTTTTGAGTAGATTCTTGCATATTTTTGTTATGTAGTCGAATCTAAGTGTTTGGGGAAGGAACCAATCGAATCTAGAGAGTTTAGAATTGAAAAACGACCTAGAAAATTCATCAAAATTTTGGGGAAAAGGGGTGGGGCGCGGCGCCACTCAGAGCACCCCAAAACAGTTTCTGAAGTTTAGGCTCTGGGGCACCGCACCACTCAGAGCGTCCCAACCCAGACTCTGAAGTTTGGGCTCTGGCGACCGGCGCCACTCAGAGCGCCAGAGACGCCAGGTCTTCTACCCTTTCCCACTTCTTTCCGTTTGAGTTCCCTTGAAACGTGCCTATGTTTTCTAGTTCATTTCTACACTCTAAGGTACGTATAAACATCATGAAATCATGAGCCTTGAATCCATAATTCAATTCAAGGAAAGTTAAGAGTCAATTCAAGAGAAGTTCTTAGACTCTTACAAAAGTCTTTTACAAATGTTTTAACTTTGTTTTAAGACTTGAGTTTTGAGTTGAGTAAAGAGTAAAGATTGAAGTTCATTTCTTTAAAAGAGTATATCGGGACTATGTATTCCCAAAGAGTAAATATTTTCACATTTAAACAAGAAATGAAACACCGATTTCCAACAGAGCCTTTGAGCTAGTTTTTCAGTCAAGAGTAAATGCTTTCACAATTAAGCAAGAGAGGAAACTTTGATTTCTAAGAGAGCCTTTGAGCTAAGTTTTTGAGAAATTATCTCAAACTACAGAAAGAAGTTATGTTTTTAAACATATGAGCTAGTATATTTTGGGAGTAGTATTGAGCACCGATATGGGGGAGAGTTCAGACAACTCACATCCCCCATAAACCATGTAGCCATCATGGGTAGAAAAGGGTCATACTTTATAGATGATTCCTTAGTGCTTTTTAACATAGACTAGTGGATCCACTTAGTGAGTTACATTCTATACCCTTGGCAAGGTATATGACGGCCTTGGCAGCGTGAGGCAAAATGATGTATCCTCACATACCTCTTAAGTGATGGTTGTCGGTTAGAGAAAATCCCACAGAAGTATTTTGTATTCTTATATACACAGAGTTAATTGTATTTTACATACACACAGAATTTATATTGTATATTTGCATACAAACTGAGTTACTATTGTATTTCTCAATACACAGAGTTGTTATCCATGTTTTAAAAGCTTTTCTTTATATTGCATTCATATCATTGCTTTATATTGAAATGAGTTAAGTTGAGTTGAGTTGAGCACCGGTATGTTCTTTCAGTTCCTTTCAAGATTATGTCTTGTTTTAGAATTCCCCTCGCATGCTCGTACATTCAATGTACTGATGCCATTTGGCCTGCATCATTGTTATGATACAGATATAGGTAACCAAGATCAGCATCCAGTGCATTGTTGATTCTAGTTGAGCTTCAGAGTTGTTGGTGAGCCTCCTTGCTTCCGGAGGACCCCTTTTTATATCTTTATCAGTTAGTTCATTAGGATGTCGTGGGTCTTGTCCCGACGTCCATCTCAGTTGTTAGAGGCTTCATAGACAGTCAGTTGATGTTAGTTCTTGAGTCGTTCCATTTCAGTTATGCTTGAGACTTGAGTTTCCACTTTGGCCAGTGAATGTTTAATTATAATACATTCTCAGTTATCTTTGAGCTTTCAGTTTACTTTTACAGTACATTTATGTTGAGTAAAGTCTTCCGCCAAGAGTTAAGCAAGGACAAGGGTTCGCTTGGGGCCAACAATGATTCTCGAGTGCCAGTCCCACCCGGGGTGTAGGCTCAGGGCGTGATATCTGTCCCTCAGACCATTTCCTTGGACACCACACCTCCCTTCAGACATTTCCAATAGCTTGGACTACAAAGAAAATAATTAAACATAGCCCTTTCAATCTCTTTAACATTTGGAACCTTGCCATCACGATACATATTTATAAAGAGTCAAGCAATGACTTTGATTGAGATTTTTCTATGGATATTATTGGCATGTTCAACGCCACAACTATGTTCATCAATGTACTTGTAGATACGAAATCTATCCGAACACTCATATTTCCTCACCCGCAACATCTATTCACAGTTGTGAAGTACACATTTCACCTTTAAATATTTAGTACAACTCCTCAAAGTAGAAAAATCAAAAGAATTATTTGCCGCCGCTTCAGCTAATAACAATTGCAACTCATTCTTGTTACTGAAAGTTTGATTTATGTATAAATTAGTTCCATCGGAGAAGGAATGGTTGGATTGTGATCTCAATTCCTGTTCTCCCTGCATTTCTTCACAATATTTGGGTTCGGAATCTTCCGCATCTACTGGCTGATTTTCCACATTCATTGGATGATCATGTATATTCATTGAATGATCACACAAACTCTCATTTGAATGATCATCCAAGCTCTCCTTTGAATGATCACCCAATCTTTCATTTCCAATAGAATCATTGTCGTCATTAAACGAATTTGTTGGTTCAATTGGAGGCCTCGCATTGACGTTTATCCTCAATGTAGGCCTAGAGCCATCAATATCAATTTCTAACATGTACAAGCTAACGTTCCGATCATTTTGTATGAATGTGGGATGTATTTTTCCCCTCCCATTCATTTGATAGCTAATCACCAAGTCATTTGGCTCACAAGTTAATTCACCGGCCTCAATTACGCTTGCAATCATATTGTCATATGAACCATTGCGACGCAACGCAATGGGCACTGTCGTCTTACTAAAAGATTTCAAATTCCAGCGTTTGGGAGTCTCCTCCCTTACTCCCATATTATCTCCACCAGCAACAATAAATTCAATTACTGCCATTATAGACTACAAATATCGATACTAGATTACAGTATCAGTATTTAACGATCTATGAGGTACGGAATCTGTACAAAAATGCGACTGGTTGAGATCGGGGTTCAAAATTCAGCTTCTGCAATGGAAGATTTTAAACTAAAGAAATGTATCTACTAATGAGTTATAAAATGATTATGGAAGATTTCTCAAATTTCTAAAATGGCGGAAAAATCATTTTGAAGCTTGATTTTTCAAAGAAAGTGGAGTAGGAGATGATAATGATTTTACCTTGGAAATGGATATTATGGCTGGAAAACTTGCCGGAATCGACAATATCGAAAACGAGCTGCTTCTTGTTCTCGTTGGAGACTTTTATTTTTTCTAATATAATTTTTAACATTATGTAAATAGATATATTATTCCATATTTGTTGGAAAAGAAGGGGGACCAAAGTGAAGATATGAAAACTTAGTTGGATCTTGTGTATGTCCCAAGTAGGGCACATGGATGATGTCATAATTAGTGGGTATACCACTAATTTTTCAAGACTTGTGACTTAATGTCACATTAAGTCTTGAGAGTGGCTATTTTGCCAACTCTCCCTACCTACTGATGAAAGTAGTGCATCTGCTATGAGCCGCTAAAATCTTCCACATTCTTCTACCTCAACTTATGCTTCAGTTCTTGAAAAGGAATTGATATTTCATTTTTTTAAAAACACAAACAATAAATTTTACTTGTACCTATTTTTTTTAACAATGATAGTAGCATGTATATACAAACCTCTGAGGAGATGACTTAAACTGAACAATTTAGCAATTCTTTGTTTGTCACGAGCTAATAGCTTGAAACATTATATGTATGTTCTCAATAAAAGTCTATCATCTTTTTGGGAATAAGAAATGGTAGTCATGGATTTCATTAACATTGTGGGATCTTTAACATGTTGCGAGACAACTGATGAATTCTCATTACTTTGTTTTTTTATATATCACGTTCAATATCTTGAATATCCATCCGACTAGTCCTAATTATTTCATTGTAATATGATTGTTATTGGTTCATTTTTAAGAAGTTCTCTAGTCGAATAAATTTAATTGGACAGTTCATGGATATCATATTTGTTTTCTTATTTGTCAATAACATGAACTTGTTTGTTTCACAGATCTAAAATTTGGAGTCTTAGGAACAAGTTGAAGACCAAATTTTGTTAAGAGCTGTTTAAAGATGTTTTCATTGGTACATAATTAATATTTTGTTAGGGGCTAAATAAGTGTCATAATTTTGACAGATATACTTTTTGTAATTATCATATAATAATTGAATTTTGGGTTCAAAGTTTATAAACAATTAACTAATGTAATATTCAATCACTCATTGAAAGAACTAATAATGAACAAATTTACTATTGTTATCTACTATTATTAACGACCAGAATGATAATTAGAGAAAGGAAATGTTGGTCGCCAAAAAATATATAACGACTAGATTTCATTAAACAGAATTCGGGATCCGGTCGTCAACTTTTAACAACGGAGCTTTTAGTGATTGGTGACGACCGTTTTTGTCCCGGTTGTTATAGATTAATAACGACCGTAATAGAATCTTTGGCGACCAAATTTCTCCTCGCTAAAAGTGATTTTTCTTGTGGTGTAGGGCTTCGGTCCTTTTCGATATTTTATTCTACTTGGTGTGATGGCATACCATACATATTGTGCGAAATTTGTTATTTGACAACTCTTATGAAATAGTTCTAATAGCTTTTTTGACTCTTGAGCCTTTGAATATTGACATTGATATTTGTTATTTTGGAGCTGAAGTTAAGTTTTGATGATTTAACATACTTAGGGATCTAACAAGGGACCAGATCCTTGTTAGTGGGACTGACGACAGGGTTAATGAATGAATAAATAAACTTAGCGTGAGAAATATTTGTGTTATCATCAAAAAGGGGGGGGGAATGGTTATATTTTAGGTGTTTTGATGATTCTCACAAATGCAGGGACCGGTCCCTGGCAGAGTTCTCTCGTCCAGATTTATAATGGGGTACAACTGTAAAGTTGTCCTGTCAGTGGGTTGGTGAAGTCGTCAGCGTACTTCACCAATAGAAACGGACGAGGTTGTTTGTCCAATGGACAATAATTCCTTTTGGTTGATATAATAAAGATGACAAACAACAAGAAGATTCATTCATTCAAAAAGAGAGAGAGCTAGCTTTGCTTCTCAAGAACTCACTAAGAAATGTTTGCAAGGGACCTGGTCCCTGCAAGACTGCGTATGTGAAAAGACGATAAGACAGCTGTTAGAAAAGTTGTCACCTCTGATGTGGTAGGTGCACGTCTTTTTAAGAGAAGTAGTCTCTCAGCCAATGGGCGGTCTCAAGAAGTTTGTGTTCATTCAATATAATCTCTCAACACAAAACACAAACTAAGATTTGACAAACAAAATTTATAAGCTTACAAAGAGAAGGCCATCTTCAAGGAAGAACATTGCTCATATCAACAAGGGACCTGATGGAGTGCTGAAGCGTCTTGTTGTATTTTGAGTTTTGTATCTTATGTGCTTAAATTGTAAATCTACTCCTAAGTTATAAAGGATAGTAGATCAGTGCTTGTCTAAGTATTTAGTTTGAGTCGTATTAACTAGAGTTAGTTAGTCGAATCATCTTGTTTTATTCAAGCCTTCTTACATCATTGTTTTGATGTTCTCTTGGGTAGAGTTGCCTAGGAGTGTCAACTAGAGTTAGTTGATGTGTGGTGCAGCAGAGTTGTTGCTCGTTTAAGCTCTTGTCTTGGAGATCGGAATTGGTGGCTAGAGTTAGCCTTGGGGGTTCTTAAAGTCTAGATCAACTAGAGTTAGTTGGTTTAGTGGGCAATAGGATTATTGCTTTGGCTCGTTTAAGTAATAGGAGTATTACTTAGTGTGGGATTAGGGTGTTAATCTCACTGTTGTGGTAGTAATCTGTGTTTCACTTTTGTTTGGAGTTTTAGTGAAAACAGTTGGAAAATCCTGTGTGACAGGTCGTGGTTTTACTCCGTTGAGCAAGGAGGTTTCCACGTAAAACTCTTGTGCCTGTTTCACATTGTGCTATTTATTTTCCGCACTTTAATTCTGTCGAGGGACCTGGTCCTGTGATCACTGGTGGATGCGTACATTCCAACAATATTGATATTTAAAAATATTCAGGGTTTGATATCTAATACTTTTGGTATACTTGTTTATTTGATTTATGTATATGTCACAATTGAGTTGCTAATAACTTAGAAGAGAATTAAAGAATCTAAAGGCTCCAAGCACAAAGTTATGTACCACTAAACTTTATGCTTAGCAATAGTTTCTATTTCTATTGCATGTGATGTTTAGGAAGGTATCTGAAGATAGCCATTTGACGTAGACTTTTTGAAGCTTTTAATAAAGATTAGATGTATGAATATATGTTTGGTAGGGATATGGGACTTGTATGTGGTCCATATGTTACGCTTATTTATGAAATTTTAGACGCTTGTTAAATCTTCTGACCATAATTTTTTAACTTAAATTTGGTGACTTCTTTTGTTTTTTTTTTAAATTTTATTTTATTTTAACGACCCTTGGGGGGTCCGGGGCTGAGCAACACCCCGAGGCCTTAACATTAATAAAAAAGAAGCAAAAATACAAAGAGGGGGATATAAACCTTACCTCCTCCCTATTGATGGTGCATAAGTCAACCAACCCTACTAAGGGTAGTCAACAAATCCCCATTACTATAAAAGAAAACCTAGAACTATGCACCTAATGAGAGGACTCCTCTCAGTACAAAAATTCTAAGAAGCATAAACAAGGGAGACTCTCCCATCCTTGCTTGATGCAGCAAAATGCTCAGTATTGAAGATGTGATTCACATCATCCCATCCTTGCTTGATGCAGCAAAAGCACTTGACTGGCTCCACACTAAAGGTCATCAGTTTGTCATTAGTAGGCAACTTGTTTCTTAATGTTCTCCACAAAAGGAATGACATCTTGAAAGGTATGTTCCTATGCCATATCTGAGAGTTGATCAAATTCTTTTCGTTTTTGTTCCTGCAAATTTCCCAGGCTGAAGCACAAGAAAAATTACTAGTTTCATTGGGCTTCCAGCTTGCAGCATCATTCACACCCTCCTGGTAGTGAAATATAGTACCCAGAATTTGAGGAACAAGAACTGGAGGAACCTGCTGCCTCAGTTTTGTTTCATTCCACTTTCCATTAACAAGAAAGTGAGATACTTTGGAATTGTTGAGGCTGGAAATATTGGTGGTATAGTTGGCAAGAGCACCTCCCCCAAGCCAGTCATCCCACCAAAAGGAGCAACTTCAAGAATTAATTTTCCACTTGATATGATCTTCCACAGTGTTCTTGTTCTTCATCATGTATCTCCACACTAGTGATTGACCTGTATCCAACTTCTTTGCAGCAGGGTTTGCCCTTTGACAGTATTTGGCTTTAAGGAATTGTCCCCATAGAGAAGCCTTAGATCTGAAAGTCCACCATTGTTTCTTTGGTTTTTTAGGGTGTGAAAACCTAAGTCTTATAATGTACTAAATCCATACACTTATGTATGAAAAATTGGACGTTTAGTTAATACTCAACAGTAGTCATACAAATCATAGATTTTAACTATCCATAAAAAAATGGACTAACAACACAAAAGCGGGCTTATTATCCATCACTACTACAACAATAGAAGAGAAGCCTAACTAACAAAAAAAATTGCCTAATTAACTTTAGACCTTATACTCGGGAGTGGGGACTTGTCTCTTATCCCGAATGAAAGGTCCTTTTACTGCCTAAAGGAGTTGCTGAGCCCAGAGGTAAATGTTGCTAGTTTGAGTGTTCATCGCCATTTTTGCTAGCCATCATTCGTCTTGATGCTTCCATTCATGTTTAGTTTGAGGTACCCTGATTTAGGCTTCTGGAAGAGTGGTTTGCAGATTGATAATATTCTGACAGAGATCACTCCAAGGTAGAGCTAATTTGCATCTTGAGAAAGTTCAAGAAATTGCTGCTGGAATTGTCGCATGGGTAACAACCCAATTGCCTCTTAAAACCTTATCCACATCTTTTTCATTGTATTTGTGGATATCCCTTTGTAAGCAAATAATATTTTTAGAAATATTAAATGCATGTTATTTTTAATACAGCAAACCAAACACTTCTTATACACTGTATCAAATGACCCTTTAATGTTGCTTCCATATGCTACCTTCTGAGTTGTTGAAGAAATCGACTTAGTGTGTGAATGCCAAAGAATATTGGAAAAGTGAGGACATATATTCCTCAACTTGCGTTCTAGAGAGGATATACCTCTTCTTAAAAAAAGATGGTGTAAATATACCCCATCATCTAACAAATGGCGTATATTTACCCTTTTAGTTAATAGAAAGGCATAGATGAGCCTTTTCTCAAAGTTCAGTGACATATTTTAGCCTTTTCCCTTTAGGGTAAAAATATACCAATAAAAATATGCCATCGGTTGATTTTTAAAAAAACTAGTTTTAATTTTTTGAAATTTAAAAACTAAGCAATAAAAATATTGTCGCTTATAAATTCCGCGATTTCTTCTACAAGTTTCTCAAGTTTATTTAGTCAAGTTGTCACGATCCAGACCGCCGTGATTGACACCCACACTAACCCTCTGATGGGACAACCTTTACTACAACCCGACTAAGAAACTTAAGAAACTAAAACATTTAAAGATACAGAAGCAGGTTTAAATGACGAAGGAAATATGGAGTTCCCATAAACTCTGAAAGTTTAACCAAAAACAACTAACATAATCATCGCGGAAATTCTACCCCTAGAACCTGAAATTCATTGTACCAAAATTCTACCATTCAACAAGTCTAAGAAAAGGGGGTGCAACCCCGGAAGCTAACATAGCAAATGTCTAAAACACCTAATCTGAGTCCGAAGAAATGGACTAAACAAAAAGAAGGATCCATGGCAGCATGAAAGAACTGGCTCACCCTCAAATCCGATCTCGATCAATGATCTCCTAACTGAGGTCTGTCAGTAGCCGCCTGAAGATGTCGTGTACTCAACAAAGAAAGAGCAAGTGCAATATCAGTACACGAAACCACGGTGTACTAGTAGGATCACGTGGTCACACCAATAAACGAAATATAAGCAAGTAATTACAACACAATAAACATACATATACAGAATGCACAGTTCAATTATCATTTCAGGAGCAAGATACAATTTCCCATATCGAAGACAGGTAGACAAGAATGTAGTAATCACAAGTGGTCCTCTCATGGAACCCACACCCAAACTGTTAGTGTGTCGGAACGTGACACCCGATCCAATATACATGTGTCGGAACGTGACACCTGATCCAATGTATGTGTCGGAACGTGACACCCGGTCCAATATATGTGTCGGAACGTGACACCCGGTCCAATCAACATAACCACACCATAATGAATAGTGCACATAGTCACACAGTCAAGTAACAAGTTCATGGCATGTAATTGTTCACACATGATCATTTGATTTGATTCAATTCAAGTTCCCCTATTCACATACACATATGCATACAATAAAGCAATTAACAGGCATATATCACGCCACAAGAAGTTGAACCATCACCTACCTCGAAACCAAGCCTGAATACTCCTAAGACACGTGAGTCTTCCCTTTCCGGAGTCTTTCAGCTCGTTCTTGATCTAAAACAAGCAATTAACGTAAAGATCACTACACAAGGTCTAATTCACTCGGATTATAACAAAGATTATCAACCCAAGGCCAAACCCAAGATCCTAATGTTCAACTAGGGCTTTTCCCACCATTAACTTAAGGTGAAAACTCTTCCCAAACGATAATTACCCAAGATTCTAAATTCTAAGAATCGAAATACGGATTAGGGGAGTAATTATCTTATCTTTAGTGCTAGAATTCGTGGAAATCTATCAAGAAACTGCCCTGGGTCATCCCTTGGCTCTTAAGAACGAAGTTTTGCAGAAAATTAATGTTTTTGGGATTTTCCCCCGATTTAAGTCACGACTATCCCACCAATGCGGACCCTCTTTCGTCACAGCGGCCCCGCCCTGGCGGGATTAATCCCACCCCGGCGCCTTGCACGGAGACAGAAACTCGGAATTTGATTACCAAGCTCCCATTTCGCAACACACCTTCAACCCTTGACGTTCTCAAACTACCCTTTCACGCCAAGATCTGTTTCGGGAGTTCTACTCGCCCGAATTCAATTCCGTAAAGCCATACATGCTCCTTAACGTCTTGGATATCCACTCATGTGATCAATTTCATAATTAAATCCCCCATCCATTACCAAATTTCCCTAGACCTCACCTAAATCAGATTTCGTCCAAGTCTGGTCTAGGCTAGAAATTTCCAAGTTACTACCCAAAAGTTTTCTGGCCCAAATTCCTTCCCCATTGGCTTTTCCATAACAATGGGAACATGTCGCTACAATAGGTACCAATATACCCATCACTCGTCCCACAGTGATAAACTAGGAAAAACTGGCTAAGGCAAGAGCAGAGTAGTACCTGAATCGTCAAACAACAGGGGATACTTGTCTTTCATGTCCTTCTCGATTTCCCAAGTAGCTTTCTCAATCGGACGATGCTTCCATTGAACTTTCACGGACTTTATCTCCTTGGTCCTCAGCATCCGAACATTGCGGTCAAGATTTGCAATCGGTTCTTCCTCATACTGAAGGTCTTCGTCTAACAAAACTGAGTCCGACTTTATGATGTAATCTCCGTCCCCATGATACTTCTTCAACATGGACACATGGAACACTGGGTGGACCCCAAATAGGCTAGGCGGTAAAGCCAACCTATAAGCCACTGGCCCTACACAGTCAAGAATCTCAAATGGTCTGATGTATCGAGGATTAAGATTGCCCTTCTTACCGAATCTCATCACCCCCTTTATGGGTGAAACTTTTAGAAGAACTTGCTCACCAGCCTAAAATGTCATGTCCCTTAACTTACGGTCTGCGTATTTTTTTGTCGACTCTGGGAATAGTTCTCTCTAACTGCCCGTTCGTCTGTGGATGGAAGGTTGTGCTAAAAGTTAGATGCGTGCTTAACTCCTCATGCAATTTTCCCCAAAACTTAGATGTGAACTACGTACCACGGTACGAGATGATGGAAAGGGGCACCCTATGCAGCCTCACTATCTCCTTCACATAAACGTTAGCCAACTGCTGAGCAATATAGTCTACTCTGACTGGAATAAAGTGGGCTGACTTAGTCAGTCTATCAACCACCACCCAAATAGAGTAAAACTTCCCCAAGGTATTGGAAAGACCAACCACGAAATCCATAGCTATTCTTTCCCACTTCCATTCAGGAATTGGCATTCGCTGAAGCAACCCTGCATTCCTTTGGTGCTTATACTTTACCTGATGACAGTTTTGGCACTTAGCCACAAACTCAGCTATGTCCTTCTTCATTCCAGGCCACCAATAAAGTCATTTCAAATCTCGGTACATCTTGGTCACACCCAGATGAATGGAATACCGCGAACCATGGGATTCTATCAACATCTTCTGAATCAAGTCATCTAATCTGGGAACATAAATTCTTCCCTTAAAACTGAGCACACCACCCGCATCCAGAGCCGCATCTTGTGCCATGTCAGACACTGTCTTCTTTCTGAGCTCATTCAAACTCTCATCCTCAAACTGTTTGGCCTTGATCTCCTTAATGAATGTGGGCCTAACCTCAATGTTGGCTAACACCCCACCTTTATACCCAATTGCATGAACTTAGACTCCAAGGTTTGAATCTCCTTGGCCAAAGGTCTTTTGGACACACCCAAGCAATCTAGAATACCCATACTCACCGTCTTCTGGCTTAATGCGTCTGCCACTACGTTAGCCTTACCCCGATGACACTGGATGGTAACATCATGATCCTTGAGTAATTCCATCCACCTTTGTTGTCTCAAATTCAGGTCCTTCTGAGTGAATACATGTTGTAGGCTACGATGGTCAGTAAACACCTCACACTTGACACCATAAAGGTAATGCCACCAGATTTTGAGAGCAAACACTAACACTGCCAACTCCAAATCATGTGTCGGGTAGTTCCTCTCATGCACCTTCAGCTGCCGCGATGCATAAGCTATGACATTCTTATCCTGCATCAACACAGCACCCAAACCTGAATGTGAAGAATCACAATACACAATGAAATCTTTACCTTCCATCGGCAGTGCCAGAACAGGTTGTGTGGTCAAAAGGTTCTTGAGCTTTTGGAAGCTCTCTTCACATTTGTCAGTCCACTCGAAAGGCACCTCCTTTTTGGTCAGCCTTGTCAAATGTGTGGTGATAGAAGCAATTTTTTTCACAAATCATCGATAGTAGCTGGCGAGTCCTACAAAACTCTTAACTTCAGTCACATAGCTAGGCCGGACCCAGTTCTTGACTGCTTCGATCTTTTGGGGATCTACCATTACCCCTTCTCTTGAAACCACATGCCCCAAAAAGGCAACTGAAGTCCACCAGAACTCACACTATAAAAATTTGGCATACAACTTCTGTTTCACAAGTACACCCAAAACAATACGAAGATGGCCGGCATGCTCTTCCTTACTCTTCGAATAAACCAAAATGTCATCAATAAAGACGATAACAAAAGAATCCAGGAATGATTTGAACACACCATTCATCAAACTCAGGAAAGCTTCAGGCGCATTGGTCCACCCAAACGACATCACTAAAAACTCAAAGTGCCCAAAGCGGGTCCTGAATGCTGTTTTTGGTACATCCTCAGGCCTAATCTTTAACTGATGGTAACCAAACCTTAGATCAATTTTAGAGAAAATTGATGCACCCTGCAACTGGTCAAAAAGATTATCTATCCGAGGCAACGGATACTTATTTCGAATGGTGAGCCTATTCAACTGTCGATAGTCTATGCACATCCTCGTACTGCCATTCTTCTTCTTAACAAAAAAGACAGGAGCACCCCACGGGAAAGCACTAAGATGGATGAAACCTTTATCCAGAAGCTCCTAGATTTGAGCTTTAAGCTCTCTCAATTCTACCTGAGCCATGCGATAAGGAGGAATGGAGATGGGGCGAGTGCCCGGTTCCAAGTCAATGCAGAAATCTATATCCCTATCTGGAGGCATACTAGGCAAATCAGTAGGAAACACTTCCCTGAATTCAGACACTACAGGAATAGACTCAATAGAGGGAGACTCAACATCAACATCCCAAATATGAGCCAAATATGCCAAACACCCCTGCCCCACCAATTTCCTAGCCCAAATGAAAGATATGACCTTAGCTGGCTTAGGCTTGTACACCCCTTCTCACTCTAACCTTTCCCTACCCGGGATCTCTAGAGTTACCGACTTAGCATTACAATTAAGCACAGCATAATAGGGGGACAACCAAGTCAGTCATATCCAGAATAACCAAATCAGCCCAAGTCTGAAAACCCATAAACAGGACAGGACAAGCACAGTAAACATGGGTGCCTATGACAGACTCTCCAACTGGGGTAGAAACATAGATGGGGGTATCAAGCACATCACAAACCGCATCAAATCCCAAGGTAAACTGAACTGACACATATGAATAAGTAGAATCTGGTTCAAACAAAACAGTTATCATCTGGTCACAGTCAAGAATAGTACATGTGATCATTGCATCATACGCCTATGCCTCGGTCTTTCCCGGGAAGGCATAAAACTGTGTCCTGTCATCTTGACGGACAAACTCCTTGCCTGGCTGCACTGCTCCTCTACCTGCATTACCATTTCCCAAGCCTCCACGGCCTCACTGATTCCCTCCTCGCCCATCTTGTGGACGTCCTCTACCATTATTATTGCTGCCCGTGGGTACCACTACTCTGGTATGCTGCTGCACGGGGTCAGACATGCGTGGATGGGGACAATATCTCCTCATATGCCCAGGTTTTCCACAATTGTAACAACTACGGTCAAAGACAGTCTGCTTCCAGCCGAAGGTGCGGCTCTCTGGCTATCCTGAATAGAATTCTGATGTGGAGTTCCCGAGTAACCACCTGTAGAAACGGGAATGACTGACTGAATTGGCCGGGCTGCAAATGTCGGCCTACCTGAACCTCTGGAGTAGGCACCATGAAAGTTACCTGTGCTCTTGGGCTTCTTAGCCAAAGCCTTGGCCTGCCCATCACGTTGAACTCCTTCCACTTTCCTCACAAAGTTTGTCACCTCATTAAAACTTTTACCTGCAGAGGTCATGTGAACAGAGTATACCTGTAATTTTGGGTTCAATCCCTTGACGAATAGACGAATCCCCTCCTCCTCTGTAGTCACCAACTGTGTAGTATATATGTACAAGGCATGGAATTTAGACTCATAAGCAGCTACAGTCATACCACCCTGCTCCAATGCCATGAACTCTTCCTTCTTGTGATCCCTCAAAGTCCGAGGCACATACTTTTCCCGAAACAAAGCATGGAACTACGTCCAAGTGAGTGGGGGAAAGATTGGCGATCTGGATTCCACATAGGCTCTCCACCACTACTTAGCCTCAACTTGAAGCTGGAAGGTCAGGAACTCCACTCCATGCTGATGTACAATGCCTAACTTGTGAAGCCTCTCATAGCAATCCAAAATGAACTCATAGGCGTCCTCACTCTCAGAACCATGGAACACCGGCAGCTTCAGTTTTAGAATCTTAGTCAACATCTCATGCTCAGTACCAGTCATCATAGGACCCAATAGGGGATGGAAAAAGGCATCAGTCCCTAAGGCTCCACCCACCCTGGGAACAGTAGCAGCAATGGGGTGGTTGACCAGAGGTTGAACCGCTTGCATTGTGGGAAGAACTCCAGGGCTGACCAACCCCTTTAGAAAAGTCATGATATGTTGAGCTAACACCGGGTCTAAAGGAGGAAGACTTGTAGTCTCAGCCTGTGCATTCTCCTCTGGTCTAACATCCTCCTCGTCTTCGATCTCCACATTCCCTTCCATCTCTTCTTAGGGTGTAAGAGGGGTCTCTTCCCTGAGAACATTTTCAACTGGGGCTCCACCCCTGGCGGGTGCTGCCCTTCCTTGGCCTCTGCCCCTTCCTCTTCCTCTACCCTGCCTTGACAGCGGCCTCTTGCTGCGGGCTCCTCTGTTGGCTCATTGATGGGGGCTACGGGCCTGACACCATTGTATCGCATGTTCACCATCTACGGTTAGAAGAGGGAAGGAGATTAGATACCAATTTGGATCACCAGATACCAATTGGAATCAAGCCATAGCACGAAAGGAGAAGAAACAAAGAGATTTCCTAAAGTCCTGTAGCCTCTTGATGAAAAGTTCAGACATCTCCGTACCGTTCCGCAAGACTCTACTAGACTCGTTTTGGTATAACAAGAGCAATGAACCTAGGACTCTGATACCAACTTTGTCACGACCCAGGCCGCCGTGATTGACACTCACACTAACCCTCTGGTCCCGGTCCAATCAGCAGAACCACACCATAATGAATAGTGCACATAGTCACACAGTCAAGTAACAAGTTCATGGCATGTAATTATTCACACATGATCATTTCATTTGATTCAATTCAAGTTCCCCTATTCACATGCACATATGCATACAATGAAGCAATTAACAGGCATATATCACGCCACAAGAAGTTGAACCATCACCTACCTCGAAACCAAGCCTGAATACTCCTACGACACGTGAGCCTTCCCTTTTCAGAGTCTTTCAGCGGTGGCGGAATTAATCCTTCCCCGACGGCTTGCACGGAGACAGAAACTCAGAATTTGAGTTAAGCTCCCATTTTGCAACACACCTTCAACCCTTGACGTTCTAAAACTACGCTTTCACGCTAAGATCCATTTTGGGAGTTCTACTCGCCCGAATTTGATTCCGTAAAGCCGTACAGGCTCCTTAACGTCTTGGCTATCCACTCATATGATCAAATTCTTAATTAAATTCCCCATCCATTACCAGATTTCCCTAGACCTCACCTGACTCAAATTTCATCCAAGTCTGGCCTAGGCTAGAATTTCCAAGTTACTACCCAGAAGTTTTCTGGCCCAAATTCTTCCCATTGGCTTTTTCATAACGATGGGAACAGGTCGTTACACAAACCACCTTATTTCACCTAACGTCTTTGTAACGACATAAAATAGGATTGTACACCGATAAAAAACTGCAATGATGATGATAGAGTCTAAAGCGAAACACATTGCAACTTTCGAAAAAGGAATGTAAAGTCTTCTCAAGAAAGAACGTATGATTTCGATTACAACGGGAGCACATGTTGTTATTCTTATTTATTCCCTGAGTAGTAAACCATATTTTTATGATTCTTCTACTATTTTAACACAATAGATGATTTTCTAAATCAAAATTTAGAGAATATTATGGCTGATCCAAATGACGTGAAGGCTTCTGTGGTTCATTATATTGCAATTAAAAGAGCTAGGTCATTGACTTGATTGTCATTAGATAAGAGTTTATTCATCTTGTTTTATTTACTTTTGAATTGTCAATGAAGCCTGTTTGTTTCAATATGTGAGTCTTTCTTTTCGTTGATTGTTGTCCATTAATTTTTAGTTGTCTGATAATTTGGTGTCGTGTCTTTAGTACCCTATGATCTTAAACTATGAAGTATAAAGTCTTATGGTGTAATTTTCCTTTTCTCCCTTATAAGAGTATCCTAATAAAATAAACTTTTTTTCATTAAAGGATTTGACTTAAACTAATGAAATAAGTAGTTTTATGCATTAGTAGATGATATCACTCTTCTAAATAATTGAGCTACTTAATTGTGTGAAAACTCTATGAGGTGGCAGATACATTATTGATTAAAAAAAAGATTATTTACAAAACAATCATCCTAGAAAGAATAAATCAGTGACAATTTAAAACATGTAAGAAACTATGCATGTTCGATCTTGTTAACCATCAGCATACCTCGTTCCGCTAATAAAGCTTAGAGTTAAAGGGAATCTGGATTGCTTGGTCCTAGAGCCTAGACTTGTTCACAATATTAAGTAGCTCGAGGACGATCACAACATTAATCCAAATTCCCTTTAACTCTAAGCTCTATAAACGGAAATACGTAAGATGTTGGTAAACATGATGATCAGACATGCATAGTTACTTATGTTTCAGATTGTCATCAATTTTTTCTCTCTAGGACGATTGTTTTTTAAATAGTCCTCTTTTTATCTTTTTTATCCATAGTGTATCTACCACTTCTTAGAGGTTTTACACAATCAAGTAGCTCAATTATTTAGAAGAGTGATATCATCTACTAATGTATAGAACTATTTATTTATGTATAGAACTATTTATTTCACGGGTTTAAGTCCCCTTTAATAGAGAACAATTTATTTTGTTAGGACTCTCTTATGAGGGAGAAAAGGAAAAATACACCATCAGACTTTATACTTTATAGTTTTAGGTCATGGAGGATTAAAGGCACGATAACAAATTATCAAACAACTAAAAATTAAAGGACATCATAATAATCAACTAATAGAATGACTCACTTATTGAAAAAAACAGATTTCACTCACAATTCAAAAGTAAATAAAATAAGATGGATAAACTCTTCTCTAGTGACAATCAAATCAATCTAGATCTATTTAATAGCAAATTAATGAACCGAATAAACCTTCATGTCAACTGGATTAGCAACAACATTTTCCTAATTTTGATTTAGGAAACCATCTATTATCTTTAAATTGTTAGAATAATAACAAAAATATGATTTACCAAATGGGGAATAGATAAGAATAACAACGTGTGCTTGATAAACCGTGACTTTACAGTATTTTTGATGCATTTCACTTAGAGTTTGTGTGTGTATTGGACTATTTTATTATTAGGAATGATGTTTTGTGTATAATTCTTGAAGGAAATAGGCTTGGATGGGGTTGATGAAGATGCGAGCTGAAAAGTGCAGAAGAAGCCACCAACGGAGTGACCCACGGACCGTAGGTCCAACGACGGGCCGTGGATGGGCAGTCGTAGGTCCTGGTCTGGGAGTTGAGTTCCAGTATTCAGTCTACGGAGTGCCAGGACGGACCGTAGTCCAGTCCACGGATCGTAAGTGATGCATCATAGGTGAAACATCAGGGAAGTCTGACCAAGTGTGGAACCACAGAGTAGATGACAGACTGTAGGTCGACCCACGGTCCGTCCTGCACATCCGTCGATGATGATCTGAGAATTGAAGGTTCCAGTACCTGATGAATTTTTCCAAGTGTTGAGCCATGGAAGGGGAACTACGGACCGTAGGTCGACCCACGGTCCGTAGGTCATGCTGTCGGTGATGATCAGGGAGTTGAAGGTTCCAGTACCTGATGAATTTTTCAAGTGTTGAGCCACGGAAGGGGACCTACGGACCGTAGGTCGACCCACGGTCCGTAGGTCGTGCCGTCGAAAGAAGCCGTGTTCCAACAGTTTATTTTCTTATTTTGTTTCCTATTTTATTTAGGATTTGTTTTCTATAAATAGGAGTTATAATCCTCATTTTTTGGTTCTATGCCTCTTATGCTACCACCGTCTGAAATTCCATCTCTAAACGGGCTAAGCCCGTAGCTCAGCCTCCACTCCAGACGACCTTGGTGTGGAACTTCCCCGTGGACATCTCTGAGACCACTATCCGCCGGTTCATCTATGACCCATCCCATACTCTGCCGATTAATACAGCAACATATGACTACAAGATGGGAATCATTGAGAGCGGGGCATTTCAGAGGGATGACGAGAAGAGGGAGACACTTTTGAGGTGGATGGCACATCATATTGCTGAGGATGGGGAGTGCACTGAGTGTGTACGGAATCCTACTATGGATATTAAGAAGGCAACTCTGAGCTTCACAGCGAAGTTCTTCTGGTTATTGGTTCGAAATCGACTGTCCCCTACTTAGGTGGACAATATTGTTACATGGGACAGGGCCGTGATGATTGCATCCATTATGGTGGCTTTGGAGATTGATTTTGTCCGCATCTTGATTGCAGAGATCCACGAGAGGGCCTTCAAGACCACCACCACCCTTGCCTTTCCCATGTCTGATATTCCATCTCTGCAAGGAGGCTTCAGTGCCTATTTGGCATTGTGACAGGTTGCTTGAGGCGACCAAGACATTGGACATTGGACATCGCCCTCATTCGGGATGTTTCCAACGTTGCTGCACCACGGAGGGAGCGACATGTTTAGGTACCGCCTTTGGGTGCTGATCTTGCTGCAGATGTGGAGTAGATGCAGGATGATGACATTACGATTCTAGCCCCTACAGCAGATGCCCAGGCTTCACCTTCTTTGGCCACTAGTCAGACCCCGAGCTCTTCCTGAGACATTCTCTCTTCAGGTCTACTATCTTATCTCTAGCCCGAGTACAGAAGCTGGAGACACTGATGGCCACATTGCTGCAGCATAAGAGGTCGTGGATACAGTACTCTATTGAGGAGTCTGAGGCCAGGATGGAGTATATGATGGATCGGAAGATTCAGGCCGTTCATAAGCGTCTAGATGTTTTTGAGTTGAGAGTCCTAGAGAAGCTTGCCCCTGCTATTGATGTGACCAACTTCCAGACAGAGTTGTTAGCCTCTGTGCTGATGTTGATGCCCTCCTAGCCCCTACTGAGACTGTACTAGAGGCTACCCCTACAGTGGAAGAGGATGATGTGGTGATGACTTCCCTATTCGGCGATGCTATGCCACCACCAGACTCTTTCCATGCTGCTGAGAAGCGCCACCACTCCGACCATACTTCTGATGTTGATGAGGCACGAAAATTGAAGAAGAAAGAGCGCCAGCAGTTTAAGGTGGCACAGAGGGACTCTATACTTGATGAGGAGAGGAGACATCAGCAGGTCCGTGAGGTAGATGTTGGCCCATCTGACATTTTAAGCACTACTGAGGGTGCTACTTTAGTTGGTGAAGACGCTATTGATGGCGTCCCTAGTGTTGATCCAGTGAGCTCTAGGAAATCGGACACCTGCTTCTTGATGGGTCTTCGGCGCATTTGCGCCACAGGTTTGCTTCACCCTATGCTTTACTTTTGATTTTTGTGCATTGAGGGCAATTTCACCTTATTTTGGTTGGGGTGGGGTAAATGGATTGTGAGTGATAGGGTGAAGTCTGAGTAACCCAACTCATAATCCTCTTTTGGGGTTTTCTTGCCTGTGTTCTTTTCCCCAAAGGGACTGTTTACTTTTATGTTGAACCGGCATGTTTAGGATTGTATGTGTAGAAGTAAGAAGAAGAATAAAAGCATGATGGCATAAAAAGCATGAAATTGATACCTGTCAAAAAATTTTGACATGTGCTAGATCTATAGGCTGAATGAGTTGAATGTGTTGGATCTTCATATGACATGATAAGGAACCGGTATGATAACATGACTTAAGCTAAAACATGAACTGGTAATTCAATAATCCGATAATGAAACAATGTGCCAAGAGCGTGTGAGAAAAGTTTGAATGTTCATACAGTATGTGCAATCTAGAACTTGCTCCGTTGGTCCTGCTAAGATAATCTAGGCTAGAAGCTGGGAAATGATCATAGGCCCTTGTTCAAATAAGTCCACTCAAGCCTAAAATGATTCAACCAAATGAAATAAATGTTCCTTTTGATCCAAATGTTTGAGCCTAATGTAGACCACTTCTTTTAATACACCTAACTCACCTTTCCTAAAATAATTGTATTGGCCCTGGTCCCTCCTTGGACATGTGCACCTTGACTTAGGCCAAAAGCCTAAGTTGAGGGTGGCTAATTCAAAAATTTACCTTGATCTTGGCCCTGGTCCGACATCGGATACTGTGCACCTCAACTCATGCAAAATACATAAGTTGAGGGTGGCTACGAAAAAGGAAACCGAGAAAAAAGGGTATGAAAAGAGTCTTGTGTTGAAGAGAGAAAAAGAAAAGAAAAGATAGAAAAAGATGTGACTTTATTCAAAAGAAGCAAAAAGATGAAGGAAAAAAGTGCTTAAATGTAACAAGTTGTTCCCGTCGTTATAGAAAAGCCAACGGGCAAATATTTTACGCCGGAAACCTTTTTGGTAGTAACTTAAAATTTTCCAACCTAGTCCAGATTTGGATGAAATCGGAGTCAGTGAGGCCTAGGGAAATCCGGTAACAAATGGGATATCAAATTATGAATTTGATCACATGAGTAGATAGCTAAGACATTAAGGAACCCGTACGACTTTACGGGAATCGAATTCGGGTGAGTAGAACTCTCGAAACTGATCTTAGCGTGAACAGGTATTTTCTGAGTGTCATAGGTTGAAGGTGTGTTGTGAAACGGGGTTTGGAACTCAAATTCCGAGGTTCTGTCTCCGCGAAAGCTGCTAGGGTGGGATTAATCCCACCAGAGCAGGGCCGCTGTGGCGGGACTGGGTCCGCCGTAGCGGGCCAGTCGCGACTTAAGTCGGAAATAAACCTCAAAAATGCCATTATTCTGCAATATCCATTTTTGAGAACTAGGAGACGACCCCAGACTAGTTCTTGACAGTTTTCCATGAATTTTGGTGCTAAAGATAAGGTTTTTGCTCCCCAATTCTATTTTTTGATTCGTAGAACGTAAAATCTTGATTGTATATCGTTGGGGGAGGGGTTTGAAAGATTTTGGATGGTGGGAAAAACCCTAACTGCACCTTAGGATCATAATTTGGGTCTTGGATTATTGGGTTTGTCATTATCCGGGGAAATTAGACCTTAATTATTGATCCCCGTATTGAATTGTTTGTTTGTAGACCTAGAGCAAGCAGAAAGAATACGGAAAGGGAAGAATCAAGTTTCTTAGGAGGATTCAAGCTTTTTCTTAGGTAGTGTAACACCCCAGAATTTTTTTGAGCTAAGACTCGAACCATCCTTCGTTGTGAGTAGAATTTTACCGAGAATTTAAAATTTCTTAAGTGTTAAGGTCACTACATGTAGCACCTTGACTTCCAAAAAGAACTAAATTGGTAATAGCAAAATCTGAAATTTTGCAAGTTATGCTTAAGTTATGAGTTTTGGGTCAACTTCAAATGACCATAACTCTCAGTACAGGACGAGTTAGGTGGGATACAAGATAGCTAATGAAAGGTCTTTGAATTATCTTTCCAACGCCACCGATATTTCTAAGTTTCGATGTCAGATGAGTGAGTTATGCCCTTTTGAAGTCAGGCTGTCCAGTTAAGGAAAGTTACCCGAAAATAGTGAGGGGTATTTTGGTATTTTCCTTACCAAATCAGATTTAATTAATTTTTAGTAAGATTTTAAGGGTCTAATCCTATTAGGTTCAGTTTTA